>OZ038380.1:157981984-158043101 GCA_964036045.1 Eutreptiella sp. 'Long Island Sound 2002'
CATCGTGCGCATTGAGGGCAGGCTGGCCATCGCGGGAGGGGGACCATACAGCCCCCTCGAAGCCCCCCGCCCCCCCCCCCCGCCTTGACCAGCCTCAGCGCCTCCGTAGCGGCAGCAGCAGTGGCACGAGCAGCACCGGCCGCAGCTGCAGTGCAGCACAATCGCAGCCGGAGCAGGACCGCACCCCTGTAGCTCCTGCCAAGCCCCCCCCCCCCCCCCCGCCCCGTGGCTGACATGCCTCATACCCTACCAACCCCCCGTAAGCCTCCCCACACACCGCTCCGATGACACAACCAAAACACGTTCGGACCCACAGAGGGTCAGAATGAGCAGTGGCGAGAAAGGCCAATAGGCCCGCCAAAGGCAAACACCCTAATACCGAGGCCTTGTGCCAACCCCCCCCCCCCCCACATCCCAACCCCTCCCCCCCACACACCCCCTACAACCCCCAAAAGTCTTGTCACCCCCGTTGGCATCCGGCCTTTGAACCGGTGCCCCCCCCCCCCCCCCTCCTGATGGGTATCCAGCCCCACCACCGCCGCCTTCGGGGAATTAGTGTCGGGGCGCCCTTGCCCGCACCCCGCACCAGCGACAGGGCTGGTCCTGGGCAGGCACCAATGGTTGAAGCATGCCGCAGCATCTGATTTTGGGGCCTGTTGGTGGGGGTATTGAAGGCACGCCGCAGCACGCCGCAGCACACCGCAGCACACTGAAAATTCGGCTCAGACCAAAATATTGATACCATCTTTAAGCACCTGTGCAGTAGAGAATGATGGTACTCTAGTGGATAGATGCAGTGGTATACAGGTCCCTGATTCAATTCCCAGAGCTGTCCAGACGATGCCTACAGGCAGAGACAGCAAAGGTCCAGGCTGACCTATTTCCCCCCCCTTTTTTTTCTTTCTTGTGGTGGTGTGCTTTGACAGGCCTTGTCATCTTCATTTTGTCTTCTGATGTCTACTGTTGAACCCACTGCCGAGGGGACAACACAACCCAAGAGGAACAAGGAGACAACCAGGAGTACCACCGACTGTTTGCAATGGGCAATAGGAGAAGGCATTGGGCAGTACTTATGTTGTACAGACACCCAGGGTTTGCGTTTGATGTAGCGGTTTGCGCCTTTGAAGCTTTTTGGAAAATTAGGTTACCCCCACCACGGCTTGAAGCATGCCGCAGCACAGCAAATTTTTCTGGGGACCCTCGGTGCCTGGTTGTGGGGGTCGCAGGTGCAGCAGCGGGCGTGCAGGCCGATCCCTCTGCCCCTGTCCCTTCGCTGTTGTTGCAGCGCGGCACGCGGCCCTGAGCGGGAGGGGGATGAGGCGGCCCTCAGGTATAGTGCGTCTGCCGGGAGGTCGAGGGGCGTCCGGTGCCGGAGTCGCGCGGCGGGTGTGCGTGCCCACGGGATGCGGCGGAGGCGGAGGCTTCGTTTGTGCTCTGCAGGGCCCCGAAGGTGCCCGATGTGGAGGTTGTCGAGGCAGACACCAGGTGGCCGTCCCCCCTGCAGCGCCCGGGGCCAGGGATTCGGACGCGTGGCTGACAGTCAAACGAGGAGCCGGGGGGGGGGGGGGGGCTCTTTTTAACTGATTGGCATCACTTGGGGGGGGGGTCCCACACCCCCCGCCCCTCACAAGATTGGGCCCAATTTTCTTCCGGGCTTTGGCTGATCAAAGTTTTCTTCGGGGCCTTCCGCGCCTCTAAAACCTCCGCGCCGCTGGGGGAGGGGGAGGGGGGGGGGTCTGGCGGCCAACAGAAAGCAGCGACCCGACGCAACATGCGAAGGGAAGAACGTGTGACTGTCCAGGGGCCCCGTAAAGAAACAACAACCCGACGGAATGTCACACAGGGGGGGGGGGGGGGCTGGACCCCCTCCCTCACCTCTTAAAAGGAGCCCTGCCCCCCGGGGGCGGGGGGGGGGGGGTTGTCGCTCCACCTCCCCTGCGTCCGGAGCAGTGTGATAGAGCCCCCTGGCTAGACCCCCCCCCTCCCCCCAAAACGGGCTTCGGAGGTGACCTACACCCAAAAATCCGCAAAAAATGAAAATGGGATTGTTGGAATCGGCGCGTCGAGGGGGTCCAGAAAAGTCATCATTTGCCATGCGTTTGGTGAAAAAAATTGTGACCAATTTTAATGCTCAAACAAATTTTCGGCGCGTTTGCCGCCAGAGTTCATAATCACTGATTAATGGTGCCTGTCAATTGAGCCCTTTTCCCGAACCCCCCCCCCACCCCGTTTTGGGGGGCTCTATCCCCCCCCCCCGCCCCCCGGAAGTGAAAACCCGGCGCCCCAACCGATGCAAAACGCACGCATCCCGTGGCCCGGCAAGCAGCACTTTTTGCGCCAGGAAGACCGGGGGACTCTCCGGGGCCCCGGACGGAGACCAACGCAGGACGACCCCCGCGGCCCCCGCCACCGCCACAGTGGACCGCAGCCTGGGCCCCGCACACTAAGCGACGCACGCGGGCCCCGCGGCCGAGCGGACGACGCTGACCCGACGCCCTCTGCGGAGGCGACAACGGGGCGACGTACAGAAACCCACAAACGGGGGGTCCGGGGGTCGGAGGGTGTGGGGGCCCTCCTCCCCCAAAAGTGCTGCGCCCCCGAGGGCCCCGGGGCCCGAGGGACTCCGGGGCTCTTTTGGATGGGGGTCCGCCTTCCGCAGGCCCCGTCCGCGCGGGCGGCCCAACAATGCGCCGCAGTCCCCCAGGGGCTGAGTGCGTGCGTCGGCTTCGACTGCCGTGCCCACCGCTGCCCTCCAAACGAAACCCCAAACCATCGGTGGTCCCGAAGAAGCGCATTGGACTGGGGGACGGGCAGCACCGGACGAGCGTGCGGCCCCTGCCCCTCCGAAGGAGGGCCTGAGGGCGGGCGGTGGGTCGCACACGGCCGGCGGAGAGTGGGCCGCGTCAGTGTGACGTGGGGATCGTGTTGAGTTGTTGGGGCGGCCGGGCCCCCTCCCCCGCCTCCCGCCGGTGGCACGTGGGGTTTTGCCATGGGGCCCCCTCTGGAGGGGGGCGGTGATGGGGCCGGGGCCGGAGGGCCGGAGAGGGCGATCGGGGCCATTCCAAGCGGCCGAAGCGCATTGCGTTTGCGGGTGGCCTTGAGCGCGGGGGATGACGCCGGAGCTGCCGCAACATTTTTTTTTGTGAGGACGCGATTCCGAGCGCTTGGAGAGTCTGGGCTTTGGTGTGGGGCAAAGGGAGCCGGAGGCACCCCCCCCTCCCGCAGGTGAGGCCTGAGGCCTCGCGATGCGGAGGGGTTGGGTATGGGGGGCTGCAGATGAGAACTTGGCGCTTTGGGGCACCCACGGCGCCTCCGATGAGGATGACGGTCGCGTGCGCACGCGGCAGGTGCTCCCGAGAGTTTCTTCAGAGCAGCTTCGTGCCGTAACAGGACCGCCCCCGGCCCTTTGGACCCCCCCCTGCCCCCCCCCCCCCCACCACCACCGGTCGTGTTGCCGTCCGTCTTAAAGGCGCGGACGGTCGTGGACGCCGACGGTGTTTCCCCCCGGCCTTCGGCTGTGGGAAAGGGCCGTGGTGCCGTGCCTTGCGTGACCGGCACTGGTTTCCGGCTGCACACCCTGGGGCACAGTTTGACTGAGAGACAGCCACTGCCGGTTCTGATTCCCATTCAGAGTTAGACCGCCGCACTTGAGGACGCTGGTGTCTCACGAACTGACGCCGCCCTTTGTGGGTTGCCCGCGGTACGGTACAGCGCGTTTGCGTGGCTTTTGCAGAGCCAGCAAAGGCCCGCAGGCGCATGCCCTCCGCCTCGGCCCAATGATGGACCAGAGCGCGCGCTTTGGGGGTGTCCGGGCTCCCCCGACGGGGGGCACAGCCCGCAGTCCCCAGCGCTCCCCCTTGCCCCTCACTCCAGATGTGGAGCGCACCCTCCGCACCGACTTCGCAGTCTTGCGGGAGTTCTCGTGTCGGGCGTCGCTGGCGGCGGCAGAGAGGCGGCACACTGACGGGGCCTGTGCCGCACCCCCATCCCCCACCCCCTGCCTTTCCCACTTCTCTGCGGAGTGATGTGCCTTTGAGCCCGGTAGCTCGAGGTGGGTCATGGTGTTGAACAGAGGGCGAGCCGTCCAAAGGTCCCACCCGCACCTTTGCTGAGCTCACCTTCCCTAGGCTTTGCCCCCCCCCCCCCCCTGTCCATCATAAGCCTCCTTGCCAACGGAGGCCCTCACACTGTCCACATCCCGGTCCTGTCTCTCGCCTTCTTCCCCCTCTCCCTCAGGACGGGACCGGGGGCCTACCCTCCACATGTCCCCACCATCGGTAACCCCCCTTGTCCTCGCATGGGCCCAGGTTCTGGTGCAAAAGTGCGGAAACATGGGATCGCCGTGTTTGGACAAGCCCCCGTCACCGCGCGGCACATCCCACGGAACACGTGCTGCAGGCACAGGCCATCCCCACCCCTCAAAACATGACAGTACAAAGCAACAGGCCAGCCCACACCCCCGAACACAGGAGCACATGGAATTACAGCCGCACCGCCACTTTGCCACCCATAGTGACCCGTCGTGCAGCCTGCACAAAGCTACAGACCGCATTTCTTTTGGATTGGAACTGCAAAAACGGTGGTTCCAAGAAAGACTCAAAAACGTGGCAACGCGGGGTCACTGTGTTCTGACACTCCCGTGTCAGGAGGGCGGGGGGTTGGCGCAAGGCCTCGGTATCTATTTGTTTGCCTTTGGCGGCGCCTATTGGCCTCTCGCCACTGCTCATTCTGACCCTCTGTGGGCCCGAACGTGTTTTGGTTGTGCCAACCGAGCCCCTGGATGGCTTGTCCTGTTTGACTACTCCAGGGTCGGCTGTCCCGGAGACGGGCTGTTGCCCGTGCCGTTGACCAGGTGCATCCAGATGCACACTCCCAGTCCATGCCGGGTTTGCCAACTCCAGCACTGACTTGAGCGCACTGGGTTGTGCATCTGCAGGATAATTTTCCTGACAGGGGCTTCTAACAACCACAACGATTCTTTCCCGTTTTTCCTTTCCTTGTTCTCCTTCTGCGCTCTGCACCGTTTTCGGCGAGCGCGGTCTGCCCTTACCTGTTACCCTCCTTGGTTTGTCCCTTTCCCCCTGCCCAGGAGGGGGGGGGGTACCCACAGCGCCAAGGGCTCCCAGTGCAGGTGTCCCGGGGACAGGGGCCGGGGGGACTGTGAACAGTCCAGTGGGCCTTGAGACCGCACCTTCGGGTGCGTCGGGGCGGTGTCAGGCCCTGGCCGCCGGAAGGGGCCGAGACCCCCCTCCGCCCATGCGCGCGCGCTCTCTCTCTCTCTGTCCCTCTGTCTGTCTGTCTGCTGCAGCGGCCCCACGACCCCCGAGAGCCACAAAGTGCCCTTCTCCTCCTACGCGATGTTGGCCTCGCTTCTTGCCATTTACGTCTCGAATCAATGGTCCCGGCAGCTCATCAATTACATCTGCAATTTTTCGTCCACGGACACGTATCTCCACATCAACGCAGGTCCGCGGCACCGCCTCATGACCCATACCCCTCACGCCCCAACGCACCCCCGAAACGCGGGGGACCTGCCGGTCGTGTTGGGGGCCCAGGGGTCTTGCAGTGCACACCGGGACACCCGAGGGTGAATTAAACACTGGCCAGGCCACTGGGCAAATGGGAATGGACACGGATATGCGCAACGATTGCAAAGGCCAAGAGCGGCCGCTTGTGGGGGGACCCGCCACAGACACGGGTCGATCTAGCGCAAGCGGCTTGACCAACGCCTTCCATGTGTCCATGAAGCGGTCACGTGAAGGGATGGGGCGGGGGAATGGGAGGCCCGTTGCGGCGGTGTACGTGGCCCCCCGGCGGGTCATGAACTCCGACACATGCCGACAGCTGCCCTTGGGGACATTCAAGTCCATAAGCAACCCGATCAATTCGGGTGCGGGGAAGAGGATGGAGGCATATTGCTTCACGGCCTCTATATTTTTTTTCAAAACATCTGTTTTTTGGGCCACGGCGGTGTCTATTGGTGACTATTGGGTGTACATTGGTGGATTGATATGTGTGCACTGTTTGATGATGGATTTGGCAGTCAAAACATTTTGTTTTGTTTTACTCTTTTCCCACAAAAAAAAAACACAAAATAGAAAAATCCACCCAAAAAGGCAAGCTACTGGCCACCGGCCCACACCCTTCTGGCCAGTGTTTGTTTCACCCTCTGGAGACACACAAAGACACACGTTGAGCACGGGAGAGAGGCCGTGCCCAACTCCCTGTGAGTCATGCATTGGGTCGCTGAGATCTGTTCGGAAGGCACTGGTGGCCAGGGAAGTATTAGAATGGCCGTACACCGCAGGAGGAGGGGGGGGGTACCCCCCTGGACCCCCCCCCCCCACCCCCCAGACCACAGTGGTCCATCTGGCGATGCCGCCACTGGACCAGTGGGGGAAGCAGTGGGGTAGCAGGAAGATGCTTTGTTCGTCTTGCACGGCCAGAAGCATCCGGCTTGGCAGCCACCGGCGGTGTGGCATACGTTTCTCAAACTGTTTTTGCCGCCATGGGATCCGGAGTTTATTCTGAGAGCGCCGTGGAAAAAGCTGCCGGTGGGCACACGAATGGAGTGGATGGGGGGAAACTCTGTCCGTTGGACCACAGGGTGGAAAACCAGGAGCATGTTTTTCGGCACTGCTTTTTTCGCTTGTTCATGTTTGATGCGGTGTGGAGAGCTTTTAGTCTAGTGTTGGTGGTGGTGGGGGGGGGGGGGCAGTGGAACCGAGCTGTTTGATCTCTGACCACCGTTTGCTGTCACTGACCACTACCCAGGGGCTGGTTCCGTGGGCGAGTTTGAAGGCTCAAAGGGGTCTGCGATGCGTGGCCAAGTATCACTGACAGGCGCCAGTCTTGGAGCAGTTTATCGCTGGGTGGATCACAGTACTGACATCCAGCGGTTTCTGGGTCACCTGAACAGCTGGTGGGAGAACAAGGCAATGCCCAACATGTTTCCGGTCAAGCCGCAGCCAGCCACAACTTCTTATGCAACAAAACCAGTGAACAAATGAAAAGCGAAAGAGGCAAAATGGGGTCCATATCGGGATGCCGCGGTACAAGAGATTGCACAATGGGAGTCGCAAGGTTGGGTGGCAGTGTATACTGATGGCTCGGCAAAGACGGTTTGGGGTGGGCACAGGGGGGTACAGGGTCGTCTTTGCCATTTTGTCCTCCCCGAATTTCGCATTCTCCGTACTCAGAGTGTAAGTAGAGGAGAACTACGGGGGGTGCTGCAGGCATTGTTGCATAGGCGGCAAGGGGAACGCCCGTTAGTGGTCATGGACTCTGAGTATATTTTCAAAGGAATCACACAGTGGTCAGCCAAGTGGTGGCGTCATGCGTGGCGCACAGCGTCAGGGCAGGTGGGGCATCGGGATTTGTGGGAGCAGATTCTGTGGGAGCGCAGAAGCGGGCTGGGGAGCAAGTCCAGTTACGGTGGATACCGTCGCATCTCAGGATGCCAGGGGATCATGGGTGGACGCGCTAGCGGCGGAGGGCAGGCAGCAGCACCCGAATAATAATTGAGCGTTACCAAAGAGGCGACGACTACAACAGTGGGACAAGTTAGGATTGGAGGAAATGTCGTCAGTGGAAGAACAGTCGGGATCTTGATGTGGACTCTGGCGTGCGAGTCACGGACAGTGAGCAATCCTCTGGGGGCGGGTCCAGCACATGCTCGGGCACAGATGACAGTTGCAACTGGCAGGCAGGCTGCAGTGCATCGGACTCGAGGGGGGGTTGGAGTTTATCACAGATGTTAGCCGATACACACAGGATGAGGGCGAGGGTATCAGCACAATGAGGACAGATGAACAATGTATGACGGCGCCTCATGGCGCATTGCTGGACAGTTTGCACAACGTGTGTCACGGCTCCGCCGCGTTGATACCTGTGGTACTGTTGAGAAGGCCAGAGTGATTTGCCAGGGTGACGACCATCGTCGATGTATCGCCAAAGTGACCATCTGGGGAAGAACAAAATTTACCATTGGGAAAATCTGGTTCGGCCATTTTGGGTACACAAATTATTGGGTCCCAGACTCGCCCCCCTTCCCCCCCCTTCTAATACTCCGCCAGATCGGTCCATGCCGTGCATTGCTCAGCATTCCCTGTGTAAGGCAGACTGCACGTGGCTCTCATGTCTCGGGGGCCACACGCGCACACCGGCGCCGTATGTGCATGCCCAACACCCATTGCATGTCCCAGCGCACGGCCATCACGGCTCCTGCTGGCAGTTGATGCGGAGCATGACCACAGGCACGTGCTGTGGCATATGCGAAGGGCCTCCGCGGTAGGACCAACGCCCTGCTGCCTCTCCCACAGCCCTGGACATCTCCCGTGAGCAGTACGCCGTTCTGTCGGGGGCCGGCTTCACTGTGTTCTACGCGACGGTCAGTTTAGTCGCCGGATCTCTGGCGAATCGGGTGGACCGCAGGCAACTAATAGGTTGTGTGTGGGCGAGGTCGCCGGGGGAGGGTGGTGCTTGCCAGGCGTCGGCGGTACAGCAGTGGTTTGTGTGTATGCCCGTCCGCATGTGTGTTCCTCTGTGTCTGTCTGTCGCACATCCCCATCGCACATCCCGGCATTTGGTAGAGGGGAGTCCGTATTTGCATAGGACGAGAAGTAGGAGATGGGGATGTGCGGTGGAGATGTGCGACGGGGATGTGCGATGGGGTACACCACACCATTTTCCCTGCAACAGGGGCGGCCCCCTCATATCAGAGAGGGGCCTATGCCACAAGTCTTTTGTCGAGCTTTTCATCATCTGACACTGTGGCGCTTGTGAGACACCGAGGGACGTACTGCCCATCCATTGTTTCTGTTTCAATTCCTCTCTGACGTAGCCCTATGCTCGTGGGGTTGGGTTCTTCTTCAACATGCATTACATTGGCGGTGGCGGCAGCGGTGGTGGTGGTGGTGGTGGTTGTGGTAATGGTAATGGGGTTTAGTTGGTGGTGGTGGTGGTGGTGATGGTAATGGGGTTTAGTTGGTGGTGGTGGCGGCGGCGGCGGTGGTGGTGGCGATGGTGGTGATGGGGTTTAGCTGGTACCGGTAGTGGTGGTGGTGGCGGTGGCGGTGGTGATGAGGTTGTGGTGGTGGTGGTGGTGGTGCTGGTGCTGGTGGTAGTGATGGGGTGGCAGAGGCAGAGGCGGTGGTGGTGGCGGTGTTGGTGATGGTGATGGGGTTGTGGTGGGCTGGTTGTGATGGGGTGGCGGTGGCGGGCGCGGTGATGGAGGTGGGGGTGACGGGGTTGTGCTGATGGTGGTGGTGGTGCATGTGGTGGTGGTGGTGGTGGTGGTGGTGGTGGTGGTGGTGGTGGTGGTGGTGGTGGTGGTGGTGGTGGTGGTGGTGGTGGTGGTGATGGTGGTGGTGGTGGTGTGGTGCTGGTGGCGGCGGTGATGATGGTGTTGGTGGTGCCGGTGGTGCCGGTGGTTGTGGTGATAGGGTTGTGGTGGTGGTGGTGGTGGTGGTGGTGATGGTGGTGGTGGTGGTGGTGGTGGTGGTGGTGGTGGTGGCGGTGGTGGTGGTGGTGGTGGTTGTGGTGGTGGTGGTGTGGTGCTGGTGGCGGCGGTGATGATGGTGTTGGTGGTTTTGGTGGTGCCGGTGGTGCCTGTGGTTGTGGTGATGCCGGTGGTTGTGGTGATAGGTTTGTGGTGGTGCTGGTGGTGGTTGTGGTGGTGGTGGTGGCGGCAGTGATGATGGTGTTCGTGGCTTTGGTGGTGCCCGTGGTGCCGGTGGTTGTGGTGATAGGGCTGTGGTGGTGGTGAAAGGCGCCGCCCTCAAGAGTCCATGGGCACCATGGGACGCTCCATGGGCAGCAAAGCCGCCCGAAGGAAAAATTTGTCCACTTTGCACCCCGGCACTATGCTTAAACCCACCCTTGACCCTAACACCCACCCGAACCGTCATCCTAGTCCTAACCCTACCCCTACCCCTACCCCTGCCCCTAGCCCTGCACCTAGCCCTTACCCCAACCCCAATCAAGACTGAATATTGGGACCGAGCTGGTGGGGTAGGGAACATCAGCTATGACTGGTGAGGGACATCAAGAATGATTCACACATTGATGGCTCTTGACAAAGTGAAATCAGCTTGCAAGTGAACCCCATCACCACGAGGCCCACTTTCAAGGCTTTTTGGACTTGTGAGGGGCCAAAATGCCCCACAATGGGCTCAAAATGGGCTCATTTCACCCGTTTGTGCACCCCAAATGGTCTAGGATGAGGTTTGGAAAAATGCGTTTTTGACCCATTTTTGACTCATTTTTGGTCCCAAAACAGCCCATTTTCAAGGCATTTTGGGATTTTCGGAGGACCAAAATGGGCCACCACAAGCTCAAAACGGTCCAAAAACACTTGTTTTAGCGTTGCACATGGTGTAGGATCATTTTTGAGAAAAGTCATCTCTTTGCCCCAACTGGACCCTGTTGACCCATTTGGGCAGCCACCTGTTAGGGCTTGAGCTTGCGGCTTGCCGCGGCCTAGTGGGCCTAGGTATTGGGGTCTAGGCGTCTGTTTGGGCAATTCTAAGGGGTGGAAACCGCAAAAAGTGGGGGGTTGCGGGTTGAGCTGGTGCCCTCGGAATCGCATTTTGAGCCATGTAGCCAAAGATATGGCCTATTCTTGGTTTGTGGCTGTTGGCATTTGGAGCTTCTGGGGGCCTTTTTGGGCCGTTTCCGGGACATATCATGGAGTTAGAGGGCCGCAAAGGGCTCGTTGACATGGGGAAGTCAAGCCGCACGTGCAATGCACCCACCGTTTCCCTTCGTTTGGCCGTTTTGAATGTGTTCCACGGCTTTTTTGGCGCAAAAATGGCTGTTTTTGGCTCTTTTGAAACTGAGGTCCGCCACTTGCGAATCCCGTTCCCGGCCGCCACCGTTGAGTGTCTTGCTCAAACTTTGTGTGATTGTACTTCACACCCATAGGTATCATCCACCAAAGTTTCGGCCGAATTTGAAGCACGACGACGGAATTCTGATTTTTACTCATTTCGCGCGTGCTGCTTGCTTGCTGCTTGCTGCTTGCTGCTGCTGCTAAACCTGGTAGGTCCACCCTAGACACTAAAAAGGGTTATAAAACCAAGACTGGTTCCACTAGCTCGGTGACCCTAGCCCTAACCCTAGCCCTAGCTTTAACCCTAGGCTAGGGTCAAAGTTATTGTTGGGGTCCGAAATGGAGAGCAATGATGTGGCAAAAGCATCCATGAACGAAATTTGGGGGATCTTGTTCAGCCTAATCAAAATGGCTGGCATGGCTGAACCAGTTCGCTGCAAAGGTTAGGGTTAGGTTTAGGGTGATGGTAAGGTTAGAGGCAGGACAAGGGGGGGCAAGGGGAGCCTGTGATGGACCAGCGCTTGGCCTTGGGGGCATGTACCCCCCAAATCGCCCCACTGGGACCCCCCCCCGCCCCCAAGGGGGCTTCCGGCCAACGGTTAGTGGGGGGGGGGGTAGTTGGTGTCCAGAACCAAGGAGTTGCCCCCCCCCCCCCCCCCAAGTCTCCCTTGGAGTTTGGTGCTGGTTCCCTGCACTTTGATGAATCCTTGGCTAGTCTACTACTTATTGTACGCCATGCGCTTATGAGCCATGAGCCACGAGACACTCCACCGGCCTAGTGGTCGCCGGAAATACACTAGGCTAACCAAACGGTTTTTCCGCGAACCAATTGAGGGGCTGGATACTACACCAGGCTCCGCTGGAACTTCCCCTAGCTGACCAAACGGCGTCTCTACAAACTGGTCGAGTGGGATGGATAGTACACCCATGGTCGCTGGAAATACACCTGGCTGCCCGACCAGCGTCTCAGCATGAGAGTTGAGGGCCTCGACACTGCACCAGGCCCAGGGTCACCGGAAATACACCACGGTGACCCAAGAGTGGAGGTGGTCATGGTGGTGGTGGTGGTGGTGGTAATGGTGTAGTTGGTGTTGTTGTTGTTGTTGTTGTTGTTGTTGTTGTTGTTGTTGTTGTTGTTCTGGTGGTGGTGGTTGTCGTTGAGCCGTGGTGGTGGTGGTTGTGGTGGGGATGGTGGTGCTGCTGTCAGGTGATGTGGTTGTGGTGATGATGGTGGTCGCGGCAGCGGCAGCCGCTCTGGTGGTGATGGGGGGTCCGTGGTAAAACTGAGTAAGTTTTTTTTAAACAATAATTTGATACTCAGGAAGTAGGGTTTCTACTCAGTTGCGAAACTAGGTAAAAAAACATTTTTTTTTACTCAGTAAATTAAAGTAAAGTAAAAAATTTTTTTTACTCATTAAAAAGCTTAGTAAAAAAAAACTACAGCGGTGGGGATCCCCGAGACGGCAGGGGTGACGTAGCCACTTTGCCCACTTGTGGGCCACTTCTGATTTTGCCCCCTGCTTTCCAGCGGTGCGGATCCCCGAGACGGCAGGGGTGACGTAGCCACTTTGCCCACTTGTGGGCCACTTCTTATCCCCCCCCCCCCCCCGCTCTGAAGCGGTGGGGATCCCCTAGACGGCAAGCGTGACGTAGCCACTTTGCCCACAAGTGGGCCACTTCTGATCCCCCCCCTCCCCCCGCTCTGAAGCGATGGGGATCCCCCAGACGGCAGGGGTGACGTAGCCACTTTGCCCACAAGTGGGCCAATTCTGATCCCCCCCCCCCCCCCCGCTCTGCAGCGGTGGGGATCCCCGAGACGGCAGGGGTGACGTAGCCACTTTGCCTACTTGTGGGCCACTTCTGATTTCCCCCCCCGCTTTGAAGCGGTGGGGATCCCCGAGACGGCAGGGGTGACGTAGCCACTTTGCCCACTTGTGGGCCACTTCTGATTTTGCCCCCCGCTCCGAAGCGGTGGGGATCCCCGAGACGGCAGGGGTGACGTAGCCACTTTGCCCACTTGTGGGCCACTTCTGTTCCCCCCCCCCCCCCCCGCTCTGCAGCGGTGGGGATCCCCGAGACGGCACGGGTGACGTAGCCACTTTGCCCACTTGTGGGCCACTTCTGATTCCCCCCCCCCCCGATCTGAAGCGGTGGGGATCCCCGAGACGGCAGGGGTGACGTAGCCACTTTGCCTACTTGTGGGCCACTTTTTATCCCCCCCCCCCCCCCCCGCTTTGGAGCGGTGGGGATTCCCGAGACGGCAGGGGTGACGTAGCCACTTTGCCCACTTGTGGCCCACTTCTGATTTTGCCCCCCGCTTTGAAGCGGTGGGGATCCCCGAGACGGCAGGGGTGACGTAGCCACTTTGCCCACTTGTGGGCCACTTCGCCCCCCCCCCCCCCGCTCTGCAGCGGTGGGGATCCCCGAGACGGCAGGGGTAACGTAGCCACTTTGCCCACAACGGGGCCACTTCTGATTCCCCCCCCTTCCCCGCTTTGGAGCGGCGGGGATCCCCGAGACGGCCGGGATGACCTGGCCACTTTGCCCACAAGTGGGCCACTTCTGATCCCCCCCCCCCCCCGCGCTCTGAAGCGCCGGGGATCCCCGAGACGGCAGGGGTGACGTAGCCACTTTACCCACAAGTGGGCCACTTCTGATTTTGCCCTCCGCTCTGAAGCGGTGGGGATCCCCGAGACGGCAGGGGTGAGGTAGCCAATTTGCCCACTTGTGGGCCACTTCTGATTTTGGCCCCCGCTCTGCAGCGGTGGGGATCCCCGAGACGGCAGGGGTGACGTAGCCGCTTTGCCTACTTGTGGGCCACTTCTGATTCCCCCCCGCGCTCCGAAGCGGTGCGGATCCCCGAGACGGCAGGGGTGACGTAGCCACTTTGCCCACTTGTGGGCCACTTCTTATCCCCCCCCCCCCCCCCGCTCTGGAGCGGTGGGGATCCCCTAGACGGCAAGCGTGACGTAGCCACTTTGCCCACAAGTGGGCCACTTCTGATTCCCCCCCCCCCCCGCTCTGAAGCGATGGGGATCCCCCAGACGGCAGGGGTGACGTAGCCACTTTGCCTACTTGTGGGCCACTTCTGATTTCCCCCCCCGATCAGAAGCGGTGGGGATCCCCGAGACGGCAGGGGTGAGGCAGCCAATTTGCCCACTTGTGGGCCACTTCTGATTTTGCCCCCCGCTCTGCAGCGGTGGGGATCCCCGAGACGGCAGGGGTGACGTAGCCGCTTTGCCTACTTGTGGGCCACTTCTGATTCCCCCCCGCGCTCTGAAGCGGTGCGGATCCCCGAGACGGCAGGGGTGACGTAGCCACTTTGCCCACTTGTGGGCCACTTCTGATTTTGCTTCCCGCTTTGAAGGGGATCCCGGAGACGGCCGAGACGGCAGGGGTGAGGTAGCCACTTTGCCCACTTGTGGGCCACTTCTGATTTTGCTTCCCGCTTTGAAGCGGTGGGGATCCCGGAGACAACCGAGACGGCAGGGGTGACGTAGCCACTTTGCCCACTTGTGGGCCACTTCTGATTTCTCCCCCCGCTCTGAAGCGGTGGGGATCCCCGAGACGGCAGGGGTGACGTAGCCACTTTGCCTACTTGTGGGCCAAATCTGATTTTGCCCCCCGCTCTGCAGCGGTGGGGATCCCCGAGACGGCAGGGGTGACGTAGCCACCTTGTGCACTTGTGGGCCACTTCTGATTCCCCCCCCCCGCTCTGAAGCGGTGCGGATCCCCGAGACGGCAGGGGTGACGTAGCCACTTTGCCTACTTGTGCGCCACTTCTGATTTTGCCCCCTGCTTTCCAGCGGTGAGGATCCCCGAGACGGCAGGGGTGACGTAGCCACGTTGCCTACTTGTGGGCCACTTATGACCCCCCCCCCCCCCCCCCCGCTCTGTAGCGGTGGGGATCCCCGAGACGGCAGGGGTGACATAGCCACTTTGCCTACTTGTGGGCCACTTCTGATTTTGCCCCCCGCTCTGCAGCGGTGGGGATCCCCGAGATGGCAGGGGTGACGTAGCCACTTTGCCCACTTGTGGGCCACTTCTGATTTCCCCCCCCCGCTCTGAAGCGGTGGGTATCCCCGAGACGGCAGGGGTGACGTAGCCACTTTGCCTACTTGTGGGCCAAATCTGATTTTGCCCCCCGCTCTGCAGCGGTGGGGATCCCCGAGACGGCAGGGGTGACGTAGCCACGTTGCCTACTTGTGGGCCACTTATGACCCCCCCCCCCCCCCGCTCTGTAGCGGTGGGGATCCCCGAGACGGCAGGGGTGGCATAGCCACTTTGCCTACTTGTGGGCCAAATCTGATTTTGCCCCCCGCTCTGCAGCGGTGGGGATCCCCGAGACGGCAGGGGTGACGTAGCCACTTTGCCCACTTGTGGGCCACTTCTGATTTCCCCCCCCCGCTCTGAAGCGGTGCGGATCCCCGAGACGGCAGGGGTGACGTAGCCACTTTGCCTACTTGTGGGCCAAATCTGATTTTGCCCCCTGCTTTCCAGCGGTGGGGATCCCCGAGACGGCAGGGGTGACGTAGCCACTTTGCCTACTTGCGGGCCACTTCTGATTTTGCTTCCCGCTTTGACGCGGTGGGGATCCCGGAGACGGCCGAGACGGAAGGGGTGATGTAGCCACTTTGCCCACTTGTGGGCCACTTCTGATTTTGCTTCCCGCATTGAAGCGGTGGGGATCCCGGAGACGGCCGAGACGGCAGGGGTGACGTAGCCACTTTGCCCACTTATAGGCCACTTCTGATCCCCCCCCCCACCGCTCTGAAGCGGCCGGGATCCCCGAGACGGCAGGGGTGACGTAGCTAGTTTGCCCACAAATGGGCCACTTCTGATTTCTCCCCCCGCTCTGCAGCGGTGGAGATCCCCGAGACGGCAAGGGTGATGTAGCCACTTTGCCTACTTGTGGGCCATTTCTGATTTCTCTCCCCGCTCTGCAGCGGTGGGGATCCCCGAGACGGCAGGGGTGGCATAGCCACTTTGCCCACAAGTGGGCCACTTCTGATCCCCCCCCCCCCCCGCCCTGAAGCGGTGGGGATCCCCGAGGCGGCAGAGGTGATGTAGCCACTTTGCCCACTTGTGGGCCACTTCTGATTTTCCCCCTGCGCTCTGCAGCGGTGGGGATCCCCACGACGGCAGGGGTGACGTAGCCACTTTGCCCGCTTGTGGGCCACTTCTGATTTCCCCCCCCGCTCTGCAGCGGTGGGGATCCCCGAGACGGCAGGGGTGACGTAGCCACTTTGCCCACTTGTGGGCCACTTCTGATTTTGCCCCCCCCGCTCTGAAACGGTGGGGATCCCTGAGACGGCAGCTGTGACGTAGCCACTTTGCCCACTTGTGGGCCACTTCTGATTTTGCCCCCCGCTCTGCAGCGGTGGGGATCCCCGAGGCGGCAGGGGTGACGTAGCCACTTTGCCCACTTGTGGGCCACTTCTGATGTTGCCCCCCCGCTCTGCAGCGGTGGGGATCCCCGAGACGGCAGGGGTGAGGTAGCCACTTTGCCCACTTGTGGGCCACTTTTGATTTCTCCCCCCGCTTTGCAGCGGTGGGGATCCCCGAGATTGCAGGGGTGGCGTAGCCACTTGGCCCACTTGTGGGCCACTTCTGATTTCCCCCCCGCTCTGAAACGGTGGGGATCCCCGAGACGGCAGGGGTGAGGTAGCCACTTTGCCCACTTGTGGGCCACTTTTGATTTCTCCCCCCGCTTTGCAGCGGTGGGGATCCCCGAGACGGCAGGGGTGAGGTAGCCACTTTGCCCACTTGTGGGCCACTTCTGATTTATCCCCCCGCTCTGCAGCGGTGGGGATCCCCGAGACGGCAGGGGTGACGTAGCCACTTTGCCCACTTGTGGGCCACTTCTGATTTTGCCCCCCCGCTCTGAAACGGTGGGGATCCCCGAGCCGGCAGGGGTGACGTAGCCACTTTGCCCACTTGTGGGCCACTTCTCATTTCCCCCCCCGCTCTACAGCGGTGGGGATTCCTGAGACGGCAGGGGTGACGTAGCCACTTTGCCCACAAGTGGGCCACTTCTGATTTTGCCCCCCGCTCTGCAGCGGTGGGGATCACCGAGACGGCAGGGGTGACGTAGCTACTTTGCCCACAAGTGGGCCACTTCTGATCCCCCCCCCCCCCGATCTGAAGCGGTGGGGATCCCCGAGACGGCAGGGGTGACGTAGCCACTTTGCCCACTTGTGGGCCACTTCTGATGTTGCCCCCCCGCTCTGCAGCGGTGGGAATCCCCGAGACGGCAGGGGTGAGGTAGCCACTTTGCCCCCTTGTGGGCCACTTTTGATTTCTCCCCCCGCTTTGCAGCGGTGGGGATCCCCGAGATTGCAGGGGTGGCGTAGCCACTTTGCCCACTTGTGGGCCACTTCTGATTCCCCCCCCCCCGATCTGAAGCACAGAAGCAGTGGGGATCCCCGAGACGGCAGGGGTGACGTAGCCACTTTGCCCACTTGTGGGCCACTTCTGACCCCCCCCCCCCCCGCCCTGCAGCGGTGGGGATCCCCGAGCCGGCAGGGGTGACGTAGCCACTTTGCCCACTTGTGGGCCACTTCTGATTTCCCCCCCCGCTCTACAGCGGTGGGGATTCCTGAGACGGCAGGGGTGACGTGGCCACTTTGCCCACAAGTGGGCCACTTCTGATTTTGCCCCCCCGCTCTGCAGCGGTGGGGATCCCCGAGACGGCAGGGGTGACGTAGCTACTTTGCCCACAAGTGGGCCACTTCTGATCCCCCCCCCCCCCCCCGATCTGAAGCGGTGGGGATCCCCGAGACGGCAGGGGTGACGTAGCCACTTTGCCCACTTGTGGGCCACTTCTGATGTTGCCCCCCCGCTCTGCAGCGGTGGGGATCCCCGAGACGGCAGTGGTGAGGTAGCCACTTTGCCCACTTGTGGGCCACTTTTGATTTCTCCCCCCGCTTTGCAGCGGTGGGGATCCCCGAGATTGCAGGGGTGGCGTAGCCACTTGGCCCACTTGTGGGCCACTTCTGATTTCCCCCCCGCTCTGAAACGGTGGGGATCCCCGAGACGGCAGGGGTGAGGTAGCCACTTTGCCCACTTGTGGGCCACTTCTGATTTATCCCCCCGCTCTGCAGCGGTGGGGATCCCCGAGACGGCAGGGGTGACGTAGCCACTTTGCCCACTTGTGGGCCACTTCTGATTTTGCCACCCCGCTCTGAAACGGTGGGGATCCCCGAGCCGGCAGGGGTGACGTAGCCACTTTGCCCACTTGTGGGCCACTTCTCATTTCCCCCCCCGCTCTACAGCGGTGGGGATTCCTGAGACGGCAGGGGTGACGTAGCCACTTTGCCCACAAGTGGGCCAAATCTGATTTTGCCCCCCGCTCTGCAGCGGTGGGGATCCCCGAGACGGCAGGGGTGACGTAGCTACTTTGCCCACAAGTGGGCCACTTCTGATCCCCCCCCCCCCCGATCTGAAGCGGTGGGGATCCCCGAGACGGCAGGGGTGACGTAGCCACTTTGCCCACTTGTGGGCCACTTCTGATGTTGCCCCCCCGCTCTGCAGCGGTGGGGATCCCCGAGACGGCAGGGGTTAGGTAGCCACTTTGCCCCCTTGTGGGCCACTTTTGATTTCTCCCCCCGCTTTGCAGCGGTGGGGATCCCCAAGATTGCAGGGGTGGCGTAGCCACTTTGCCCACTTGTGGGCCACTTCTGATTTCCCCCCCCCGATCTGAAGCACAGAAGCAGTGGGGATCCCCGAGACGGCAGGGGTGACGTAGCCACTTTGCCCACTTGTGGGCCACTTCCGATCCCCCCCCCCCCGCCCTGCAGCGGTGGGGATCCCCCAGTCGGCAAGGGTGACGTAGCCACTTTGCCCACAAGTGGGCCACTTCTGATTTTGCCCCCCGCTCTGAAGCGGTGGGGATCCCCGAGACGGCAGGGGTGACGTAGCCACTTTGCCTACTTGTGGGCCACTTCTGATTTTGCCCTCCGCTCTGAAGCGGTGGGGATCCCGGAGACGGCAGGGGTGACGTAGCCACTTTGCCCACTTGTGGGCCACTTCTGATTTCCCTCCCTGCTCTAAAGCCGTGGGGATCCCCGAGACGGCAGGGGTGACGTAGCCAGTTTGCCCACAAGTTGGCCATTTCTGATTTTGCCCCTGCCGTATCAGTAGTATGCAATAGGGTCGTGTATTTGTGGTGCATCTACTGGGACGGGTGCATTCACTGCTTGGTTGGATTGGAGTGCCTCGCGAGACGGTTCAAGGATAGGGATGAGGTAAAATGGGTGCTACAGAAGTGGGAGAAGGAGGTGGATGCTGAGCCCATTTTGCACCCAACTCCCTCTATGAACCGTGTTCCACCCAATTCCATTACGTCCGAAATTGCTCTAGGGACCCACCCAACTCTCTCTGTGAATGTGGGTGTAGCTGCTTGTGACAAGGTAGCTAGTACCCCATTGGACCCTATCCCACCTAGTTCCATTCCGTCCGAAATTGTTGTCGCAACACCCTGTACTGATAGCCCTCCAACATCCCATACGGGGTGTCGCCCTGCAGAACAAATCCTTGCTAATGTGTGCAAGGCACTCAGTGATAGCCATGGCTCGTTTCGCCCATCCTTGGCAGAGGTCGAGGCATTGCTTGGTGACGATTGGGGGCCGCCACTACATGCCACGGTTCCAAGTCCATTGGCTCAACAATACGAGTTCCAGGCACGCCATTTTAGGGACCTCACCTCCGAGAGCTATGTCACAGACTGTGCTCAAATTGTGGTGTGTTACTGGTGGGCAGCCCAGACCGCTCTCAGTGCAGATTGGGACACAATGGGTGTGGCATGGGCAATCCGTGATTCGTTGTGGAATGCGTCGTGTGCCAGTTGGTTGAATCATGGGCGCGTAGCACTTTGGAACGCGCGTCCATTGATATGTCTTTTGCACCACCGTTGATTGTGGCGCAGGTATATAATTCGGGTAATTTCCATTGGGTGCTCCGCTTGTTGTTGATTGCCCCAACCCGTGAATACCTTTGCCTTAAGTTTGACCCCCTACTTGACAAGCCACACATTGTTGGGGCAAACAAGGAGGAGTTGGCTGTTGTGGATGAGCTTGCGGAGCGAGAAGGCATCCAACCACAACAGCGGAGGAAGTGGGCAACGTTTTTGTATGCTTTCGGTTCCCTTGCATTTGCAATTGCACCCCTGTATTCCACCTTCATCAAGAAGGATGATTGTGTCAGTTGCCATCTGGCATGTCTGTTGATGTTGCATTGTGCCTTGTCTAGACGTGTTGTCAAAGGCGAATTGCAAGTGCCACAGGATAGATTGTGGTTATTGCGTGAGATGGCACAAGCTACTTTGTACTACAGTGGTTCCAAGTTGGCCCCCACACCCAAGACCCAGGCAATGCATTGGGAGGTGTCTCGGTTGTACCCCACGCCCAAATCTGCAGACCCCCCTGACACATGCTTTTTTTGCGATGGCACACCCGCCATAGCGTGCCAGGAATGTAAGTTTCTTCATTGTACCTTCCACACCGCTGTCTTGTGTCAGTCCGAGATTTGTGTAGGATTGCGCCAATTCTGGGCGGCCAACGTTGCTGCTGCTGCTGTTGTTGTTGCTTTTGCTGCAGTTGCTGCTGCCAATGCCACTCATACCACTCCTGCCAATGCCAATGCCACTGATGACACCCGTCCCGGTGTGTGGATCTGTCGGAAGTGGTATGCGTTGCCTCCTCAATACCCCCAAAATGCTGATGGTCAATTGGAAAATGACCAAGCATTTTGCAGAAAGCTGCATTTGGAAAAGAAAGAAGATCTCTTTGAGAGATGCAAGCTGAATCCCACCCCGAGAGGCAAGCCTCACTATAGAGATACTAAGGCCGACTTGATCTTCAAGCGTGTCTTTTGTAACTACTTGTAAGTAGTTGGCCCCACCCTCCCTCCCTCCTCTGTGCATGCATGCATACGATACTCAGACCTCTTTGGTGAAGTGGTTGTGTGATCCCTCCCTCCTCTGTGCATGCATGCATACGGTACTCAACCCTCCTTGGTGAAGCGGTTGTGTGATATATACATGATGGTTTGGCCCGGGTGGGGCGCCACTAACACAAGTGGCCGGGAATCGACCTGGGAGCTTTATGCCCCTAAACAAAAGTACCACCTACCATCAAAGTGTGCAGTTTTTTGTGCAATTTTTTTCAAAAAAAATTGTCTTTTTTCTGAGTAAAAAAAATATTTTTTGTACAAAAATTTTACTCGGTTTTACCTCAAATCTACTCAGTTTTACCACATTTTACTCAGTTTTACCTCGTCTGGTACTCAGTTTTACCAAATACCCGGTGATGGGGTTGTGGTGTTGTTTGTGGTCATGGTGATGGCGGCGGTGGCCGTGTAGGTGGTGATGGAGTTGTGGTGGTGGTGGTAGTAGTGGTGGTACCTGTGGTGCTGGTGCTCATGGTGTTGGTGGTTCCGGTGGGATTGTGGTGGTGGTGGTGATGGTGGTGGTGGTGGTGGTGTCATGGTGTCATGGTGTCATTGTGTCAACGCCAGGTCCCACCTCCCGCATGAGGCAGTTGCCTCCGGTTCCGCCAAAAGCAATAAAATTTGCATGGGCATACACCCAATGCCCTCCGGCCTACGAAAAGTAATCAATTTTGCATGGGCACACACCCAATGCCTCCGGTTCTGCCAAAAGCAATACAATCTGCATGGGCACACACCCAATGCCTTCAATTCTGTTAAAAGTGATAAATTCTGCAAGGGCACACACCCAATGCTTTCAATTCTCCCAACAGTAATAAATTGTGCATGGGCACACACCCACACATCCAATGCCTTCAATTCTACCAGAAGTAATAAATTCTGCATGGGCACACAAAAAAAAAGCGGCCAAAAAGCGGAAGGTGCGGAGGGTGGACGCACGTCAACCCCCACCTCACCTGCCACACGGCAGGCCGCATGGCTGCGGTCCTTTAGCCGCAGCCGTTACACTGCAGCTCGACGCCACGGGGGGGTGGCCGGGCCCGGTCCTTGTATGCGACCCCCCCCAGCCCCCCCCCCCCCCCCTCCCCCCCCCCGGGTTTTGAAAGATAGTGGTGCCGGGTCGGCCACCAACAAGTGTCTCTAGAGAAAACTTTTTTGTTCATACTTTGTGTTTATCCTCAAAATACTCAAATTTTTGTAGAGAAATCATATTTGTGTTAAAACAACAAGAAAAAATTTGGACCTGAAGGAGGGCTACAGGAGGGCTGCAGGCCCTCAGCAACCACAACCCTAGCCCTAACCCTAACCCTAGCCCTAACCCTAATCAAGACTGAATATTGGGACCGAGCTGGTGGGGGAGGGAACATCAGCTATGACTGGTGAGGGACATCAAGAATGATTCACACATTGATGGCTCTTGACAAAGTGAAATCAGCTTGCAAGTGAACCCCATCACCACGAGGCCCACTTTCAAGGCTTTTTTGACTTTTGAGGGGCCAAAATGCCCCAAAATGCCCCAAAATGCCCCAAAATGGGCTCCAAATTGGCTCATTTCACCCGTTTGTGCACCCCAAATGGTCTAGGATGAGGTCTGGAAAAATGCGTTTTTGACCCATTTTTGACCCATTTTTGGTCCCAAAACAGCCCATTTTCAAGACATTTTGGGATTTTCGTCGGACCAAAATGGGCCACCACAAGCTCAAAACCGTCCAAAAACACTTGTTTTAGCGTCGCACATGGTCTACGATCATTTTTGAGAAAAGTCATCTTTTTGCCCCTACAGGACCCTGTTGACCCATTTGGGCACCCACCTCTTTGTGCTTGAGCTTGCAGCTTGCCGCGGCCTAGTGGGCCTAGGTATTGGGGTCTAGGCGTCCGTTTGGGCAATTCTGAGGGGTGGAAACCACAAAAAGTGGGGGGCTCGGGTGGAATAGGTGCCCTCGAAATCGCGTTTTGAGCCATGTAGCCAAAGATATGGCCTATTCTTGGTTTGTGGTTGTCGGCATTTGGAGCTTGTGGGGGCCTTTTTGGGCCGTTTCCTGGACATATCATGGAGTTAGAGGGCGGCAAAGAGCTCGTTGACACGGGGAAGTCAAGCCGCACATGGAGTGTAGCCACCGTTTCCCTTCGTTTCGCCGTTTTGAATGGGTTTTGGGGCTTTTTTGGCCGAAAAATGGCTGTTTTGGCCCTAAACTGCAGTTTTTGAAACTGAGGTCCGCCACTTGCGAATCCCGTTCCCAGCCACCACTGTCAAGTTTCCTGCTCAAACTTTGTGTGATTGTACTTCACACCCATAGGTATCATCCACCAAAATTTCACTCAAATCCAAAGCACCACGACGGAGTTCTGATTTTGGTCCATTTCGCGCGTGCTGCTTGCTGCTTGCTTGCTGCTTGCTGCTTGCTAAACCTGGTAGGTCCACCCTAGACACTAAAAAGGGTTATAAAACCAAGACTGGTTCCACCAGCTCGGGGACCCTAACCCTAGGGCTAACCCTAACCCTAATCAAGACTGAATGTTGGGACCGAGCTGGTGGGGGAGGGAACATTAGCTATGACTGGTGAAGGACATCAAGAATGATTCACACATTGATGACTCTTCACAAAGTGAAATCAGCTTGCAAGTCAACCCCATCACCACGAGGCCCACTTTCAAGGCTTTTGTTGGACTTCTGAGGGGCCAAAATGCCCCAAAATGGGCTCAAAATGGGCTCATTTCACCCGTTTGTGCACCCCAAATGGTCTAGGATGATTTTTGGAAAAACGCGTTTTTGACCCATTCTTGACCCATTTCTGGTCCCAAAACAGCCTTTTTTCAAGGCATTTTGGGATTTTCGGTGGACCAAAATGGGCCACCACAAGCTCAAAATGGTCCAAAAACACTTGTTTTAGCGTCGCACATGGTCTAGGATCATTTTTGCGAAAAGTCATGTTTTTGCCCCTACTGGACCCTAATGACCCATTTGGGCACCCACCTGTTTGGGCTTGAGCTTGCAGTTTGCCGCAGCCTAGTGGGCCTAAGTACGAGGGTGTAGGCGTCCGTTTGGGCAATTCTGAGGGTCGGAAACCACAAAAGTGGGGGGCTGCGGGTGGAGTAGGTGCCCTTGGAATCACATTTTGAGCCATGTAGCCAAAGATATGGCCTATTCTTGGTTTGTGGCTGTCGGCATTTGAAGCTTCTGGGGGCCTGTTTGGGCCGTTTCCGGGACATGTCATGGAGTTAGAGGGCGGCACAGAGCTCGTTGACACAGGGAAGTCAAGCCGCACGTGCAGAGTAGCCACCGTTTCCCTTCGTTTGGCCGTTTTGAATGTGTTCTAGGGCTTTTTAAGCCCAAAAATGGCTGTTTCTGGCCCTAAAGTGCAGTTTTGAAAGCGAGGTCCGCCACTTGCAAATCCCGTTCCCGGCCGCCACCATTGAGTTTCTTGCTCAAACTTTGTGTGATTGTACTTCACACCCATAGGTATCATCCACCAAAATTTCACCCGAATCTGAACCCCCACGACGGAGTTCTGATTTTTACCCATTTCGCGCGTGCTGCTGCTTGCTGCTTGCTTGCTGCTTGCTGCTGCTTGCTGCTGCTGCTGCTAAACCTGGTAGGTCCACCCTAGACACTAAAAAGGGTTATAAAACCAAGACTGGTTCCACCAGCTCGGTGACCTTCACCCTAACCCTAATCCCCCCCCCCCCTCACCCCTGGCTGGACACCCCATGACCCCCGGCCAGACCCCCCCCCCCTAACCCCCGGCAGGAACACCCCCCTCCCCCGACCCCCGGGAGGAACCCCCCCCCCCGACCCCCGGCTGGACCCCCCCCCCCCCCCCCCCCCCCCCCCCCGAGTTTTGAAAGATAGTTGGGGGGTGGGTCGCATCAGGACCGGTTGTAGTCACTCCCCCGTGCTTGACGCAGCCAGCCCCCGTCCCGTTACCAATCCATGGACTATGGGGAAGAGCTGCAACCCGCATCTCACCTGCCACATGGCAGGAGCCCAGGCCGCAGTGGTGATGCCTTTGCTTGACACAGCTAGCCCCCGTCCCGTTACCAATCCACGGACTATGGGGGTGCTGCATCGGTTCCGCAAGCACTTGCAGCACTCCTTCTTGGGTGCTGCAAGTATTGCAGCTCTCCTTCGCTACCGCACCCGTCCCGTTACCAATCTAGGGACTATGGGGGGGTGCTGCCTCCCACTGCACCCGCCGCACGGCGGGGCCCAGGGCCGCAGAGCTGTCCATAGCCAACCGGCGTTACAGATGCGGTGTGCCTGGGCTCAAGCTGATCGCACGACCAGCAAAAAGGCTCAATCAAGCTGGACACCCGGCTCTGGGAACTTAAAATGGGCCACGTCATTTCATGGCCGTGAGGCAGGGGGGATGGGGCCCTAGGCTCACCGAGTTATTTTGGCCCCCACCCTGTTGTTTTCCCCACCCCCGGCTGTCACACCGCACGGCGGGGCCGCCCAGAGCACATAAGCCGCACAACCTCCGTGTCAAGTCACTGAGCCAAGTGGCTGTCTTAGTCTGCTCCCAAGTACCCCGGTCACATGACCCTTGGGTAACTTCTTCGGTGGTGGTGGTGGTGGTGGGGGTGGTGGGGTGGTTGTGGTGGTGGTGGCGGCGGGGGGGTCCTTTAGGAACTAGATTTATTTTTATTTCTTTTTTGTTAAGAACCCCCCTTAAGGACTGGCCCAAGGGACCACCAACCGCCAACCGCCACCAACCACCAACCACCAACCACCAACCACCAACCACCAACCACCGCCAACCGCCAAAGGCGATCAACCGCCAACCGCCAACCACTGCCAACCGCCACCAACCGCCAATCACCAACCACCAACCGCCACCCATCGCCAGTTGCCAACTGCCAACCGCCAATCGCCAACCGCCACCAGCCATGGTCGATCCTATGAGCTACACGCGGTCTTTTTGGAAAATTGTGCATAGGAAACACTTTTCTTTTTCTCTTTTTTTTCCTCTCTTAAGGACCCCCCTGGGTGGCGGCGGCGGCGGCGGCGGTGGTGGTGGTGGTGGTGGTGGTGGTGGACCCACAACATAATTGGACTGCAACATAGCAACAATCCGAGAATAAGATGCCTCTGCCATCACCACCCACGGCCCTTTAGCACCCCTTACGGCAACTTTGTGGGGTGAGTGTGCGCCGAGGGTTCGTATATGCTCTCCTCGAGTGGCAGTTTGTTGTCATGTCTCTTGCATGGCGGTCGGTGGAGCACAGGGCGGGTCGCTCTTGGCGCGCGCGTGTGTGTGTGTGGTCCCTCAGTATCGGGGTTGCTGGCGCTCCTTCAGACCGCAGCTGAACCCTACTCAGGAGGCGCAGGTAGTACCGGTGTAGTGGAACTGACAGGCGCTCCTGAGACCTATCAAAGCGTTGCAACCGCCACCAACAGCTGAGAGCACAGCAGAGAGCACCCGTTGGGCAGGGGAGCACTTCCGGCTAACGAACCCCCAAAGGCCCAGAGCAACGCAGCCACCAAAAAAAAAAACCGGTAGATACAGCAAAACCCCGGGCTGCCCCCCAACAAACAGGACCATGACGCATTCGGAATGCCTCACAAAGGAAAGGTTTCCTTTTAGATTGCACCAATTGAGGCTTTTGGGCATCCCATTCAGACTGCACTGAAATCGTGTTGGCGTACGTGTGTTCTCGCAGGTGGAGAGGTAGAGACCTGCGGGGGATAGAGGAAGAGGAAGTGCCATGAAGATATGTTCTCTTTGGTCCGTAGATGATTTTTCAAGTTTCGTTGCAGGAAGAACATACACTTCCCGGCGCCACCCAGAAGACGCGTGGCCGGAAGACATCCCCTGAGGGCTGTGTGTACCTCTGCCGGGGATCTGGGGCCTGTTGTGTGAAAGGCCCCAGACAGACCAGCAAGTGAAACCATTGCGGACGGTAGTGTGGCCATGATTCCGCCCCCGGACAGGGGCCCAACTCGGGACTGGCGGATGCACATACAAAAGAGATAGGAAGAGGAAGTGGCACAAATTCGAGCACCGGCCATGGCAGGCACCGGGGCAGAGGTAGAGGGGGGGAGGGACGCAGAGGTGGACGCAGATGCAGAAAGGGGGGGCTAAGGGTGCAGATGCAGAGGCAGAGGCTGAGATAGAAGCAGCGGCAACGGCGAAGGCCCCACGCAGGCAGTGTCATGGCGGGGGCCGGCTCTATCGACCCCAGGTCGTGATCCCCCCCCCCCCCACACAATGGGGCCTCCGGCCAACAGTTAATTGGGGAGGGACATCGCCTACCCCCCCCCCCTCCCCCTGAGTAGTGCCAGGGGTGTGTACTTCTGTGGTGCTGCTCCGTGTCCGTGTCCAGAAGGAGCTCCCTTGCCCTCTGCCTCACTGTCTGTCGCTGCGTTGCACAGTCACTTCGGCGTACATCTGGAGCATCACCGGCGCATGCTACGCCCTCTGCCGGTCATTTCCGGACGTCGCGCTGCTGCGCGCCTTCCAAGGGGTCTCTCAGGTATGCCCCGCCTCGGGCCTAGGGCCTACGCGCAGCTCCCGATCCCAAGATCGACGGTGCCTCAAGCGTCTCTGCCCCAGCTCTCCACCAGCCCCTTGACGCACGTGGGCTGCTGTGCTTGCCTCGCTTTGGCGTCCTGGCACCGTCTTGTTCGGCAGGCCTTCTGCGCGCCCGCCGCATACACTTTGATTGCGGACATCTTCCCCAAGAACAAGGTCGCGTCCATGAATGGCATTTACGGTTCTGCGGTCTATCTTGGAGGTGTGGCCTTTGTGCATATGGAGGGCCTCCACACCTGTGGACATCGGGAACACACCATGGCCACAACGGCCAATATGCCAGCATGATCTGGATGCACAACAGGGGGGACAGGGGGGGTGGGGGGTGTGCACCGTAGGAGCTAGCCCCCGCCCCCCCCCCAGACCCCCTCCCTCAGACTAAAGTGACAATCGTGGGAAAAAACGAAATTTACCACTGGGAAACTCTGGTCGGGCTCTTCTCTTGGGGCGGGGGGGGGGGGGGGGTTTGGCCTGCGGTGCCTGTGGTGCGCCTGTGGAAGAAGTCAGCCAGTAGATGGAACATGCAATCCCTTGCCATATCACACACAGATTTGTTGGAGTTCCATCCTTTTACGCAATGTACACGTTGGGGAGGCGGGTGGGGGGACTGGGTTCCCTTGAGTGACCCTCAACCTCCTTCGTTTTCCCCGATTTTCGGCCACCCTCCATTCTATACGGCATAAAGTCACGGGGTTGTGCGGGGGAGTACGGGGCGGGAGTTACCTAACTCCCCGGGGGAGTTAGGGTCACCGAGTTGGTGGAACCAGTCTTGGTTTTATAGCCCTCTTTAGTGTCTATGGTGGGCCTAACAGGTTTGGCAAGCAAGCAGCAAGCAGCAAGCAAGCAAGCACGCGCGAAATGGGGAAAAATCACATCTCCGTCGTGGTGCTTCGGATTCGGCCAAAATTTTGGTGGATGCTACCTATAGGTGTGAGGGACAACCACACAAAGTATGAGCCAGAAATTCAACGGTGGCGGCCGGGAATGGGTGTCGCAAGTGCCGGACCTCCATTTCAAAATCTGCAATTTAGGGCCAAAATCACCTTTTTTTTTGTTGCCCAAAACCACCCTAGAACCTGCTGAAAACGGCGAAATGAAAGGAAATATTGCCTACTCTACACATGCAGCTAGATTTCCCCATGCCAAAGGGCCCTCTATGGCCCTCTAACTCCACAATATGCCCCCAAAAGGCCCCCAAAAGCCCCAGAATTTGTGCACATTGGCCGCCGCCAGCCGCAAACCAACCAGGATTGAATATTGGGACCGAGCTAGTGGGGGAAGGAACATTGTCTAGGAGTTTTTAACGACAAATGAGGTACGCACGGGAAAGTGGACGAGAGCGGCTCAAATGGGGCTCAAAATGAGCTATATTCATCCGTTTGGGCACCACAACTGGACTGGGATCATTTTAGGAAAACCATGGTTTTGACCCGTTTTTGAGCCATTTGTGGTCCCCAATTGGCCCATTTTCAAGGCCCTTTCAGCCTTGAGAGGGGCCAAAATTGCTCAACATGGGCTCAAAATGGACTCATTCCACTTGTTTGCGCACCCCAAATAGTCCAAAGGTATGTTTGGAAAAACACATTTTGATCCATTTTTGACTGATTTTTTGTCCCAAAACAGCCCATTTTCAAGGCATTTTGTGACTCTGAAGTGGCCAAGAAGGCTTGCGATGGGCTCGAAAAGGGTTCATTTCACTTGTTTAGGCGCCCCAAATGGTCTAGGATCATTTTTGGAGAAACACACTTTTGACCCATTTTTGACTCATTTTTGACCCATTTTTTGTTGCAAAAAAAACTATTTTTAAGGCATTTTGTGACTTTGGAGGGGCCAAAATGGCTTGCAATGGGCTCAAAAGGGGCTCATTTCACTTGTTTAGGCATCCCAAATGGTCTAGGATCAATTCTGGGAAAACCCATTTTTGACCCATTTTTGACCCATTTTTTGTCCCAAAACAGCCCATTTTCAAGGCAGTTTGGGATTTTAGGAGGGCCACAACGGGCCACCACAAGCTCAAAACGGTCCAAAAACACTTGTTTTGGCATTGCATGTGGTCCAGGATCATTTTTGAAAAAAAGTCATTTTTTTGCAGTCTGTGGACCTTGTTGACGCATTTTGGCACCCACCTCTTTGGGCTACCTCTTGCAGCTTGCCGCAGCCCACTGGGCTTAAGTACGGGTGTCTAGGCGTTGGTTAGGGCAATTTTGAGGGGTGGAAACCACCAAAAGAGGTTGGTTGCTGGTCGATTAGGTGCGCTCGAAATCGAGTTTCGAGCCACCTGGCCCAAGATATGGTGTGTTTTTGGTTTGGGGTTGTCGGCGGCCACTGGGCACAAATTCTGGGTCTTTTCGGGGCCTTTTGGGGGCGGCTCGCAATCATATTGTGGAGTTAGCTGACATCACTGCAGCCCCCCCCCCCCCCCCTAGGGCCTGAGAGGGCCCTTCGGCACAAGGAAGTCTAGCTGCATGTGTAGAGTAGGCACTATTTCCTTTCATTTCGCCGTTTTCAGCAGGTTCTAGGGTGGTTTTGGGCCAAAAAAGCTGATTTTGGCCCTAAATTGCAGATTTTGAAATGGAGGTCCGGCACTTGCGACACCCATTCCCGGCCGCCACCGTTGAATTTCTGGCTCATACTTTGTGTGGTTGTCCCTCACACCCATAGGTAGCATCCACCAAAATTTTGGCCGCATCCGAAGCACCACGACGGAGATGTGATTTTTCCCCATTTCGCGCGTGCTTGCTTGCTTGCTGCTTGCTTGCTGCTTGCTGCTTGCTGCTTGCTTGCTAAACCTAGTGGGTCCACCATAGCCACTAAAGAGGCTTATAAAACCAAGACTGGTTCCACCAGGGAGGGGGGGTGGAAAATAATTCGCGCGAATTTTTTTTTCGTACTCCCCTCCCCCTCTGGGGGTACCCCCCGAAAAAAAAACTGGCACCCCATGTAGGAATTTTTTTTCGCCAGGAGGGATTTTTTTACTGTGTGCTACTTGAACTTGCATGGCACCTTCACTTTGCCACATTGTATGACATTGACACGTGAACTGCTGCTGAGATAAAAGTAAGTGGGTTTTTTTTTTGCATGGCGCCATTGATTTCTCTCCAGTAGCGGGGGACACGTGAGCCCACAGACAACGGGCCCCTGGCGCGGGACGCTGCCACCCACATTGAGCATTGTGTCCGATCCATCCACTCTCCAAGCGGAGCCGCTAGCCTTGCTACGCTAGCGGTGCCCCCCTCAGCAATGAGTATGGGCGAAGCGTGGAACCACGTGACCACCAGCGTTTGTTGGCCGTGTGGAAACCTGGGAGTGGAATTGCGGTACACAATGTGAAATGTGGGGTGTTCCACTTGTTTGTTTGTTTGTTTCACAACCCCATATTGGTCATTATTGTTGTGCCCTGACCACCATTGCACATGGATTGTACACACGTAAAGTGCATGCACCAATTGTAGCGTTGAACCCGCATGGCGGAATGGAGCCAGCCCCTCCAGTGCCTACCATGAAAGAAGGTGACCACGAGTGCCAATATTGCCAGATGTCCGTCAAGTGGAAGGACTTGATGCAGCATATGGCGTTTCGCATTGGCCGTGGCGAGGCAAAGGGGGTTTGTCCTCCGTGCCTCTTTTGTGGGCACACTGATGGTGCATGCCGCCTCCAGATGGCGAAAACAAAATCAGCCAATGCACGCTGGCAAACTGCCCCAGGTCATGTGCACATCATTGCTTCCAGAAGGTCAGTATGGCAGCCCTGGCAAAGCAAATTGTGCACAACGAGCCCATCCAATGTGTTGTCCTCGGGTGTGGCCGCTAGGAATCTCGCTACAACATGCACGGCCACCTGCTCGTTGATGACACACATAAGAACTTCCCCTTCACAGAGCAGCATGGGGCGCTATGGGAGGTTGACGAGGAAGAGAAGGCCATCCTGCAGAAAGGAATGACTGCCTGGGGAAAAGAGTTGGCTGCAAAGAAGAAGGAGCGCGAGAAGACGCGCGTGAAGGGAAAGCGGCAGAAATTGAAAGGTGAGACCAGCTTGCAACGTGATATTCTCGCCAATGCAGACAATGTGGAAGAGCAAGCAGCAGCAGCGAAGGCCCTCAAGGCAAGAGACAAAGCAGCAACATCAGTCATGGCGGCTCACGAACAACATGATGCAGATTATGACCCCGACGAGGACGAGGACAACACGAGTCAGAGTAGTAGTAGTAGCAACAACAACAGTAGCCAAAGCAGCGACAACAGCAGCAGGAGCAACAACAGCAACAGTAGCAGTAGCAGCAGCAAACAGAGTAGTAGTAGTAGCAACACGCAGGCCGAGAAGCGGAAGAAGAAGCAGATTCCGAAGAAGAAGAAGCACACGAAAGCAAAATCCCCGGTAAAGCAGCAGGCTCCGGGCAACACAGGCCAGAAGCAACCCGCAGCTTCCCAAGGTGGGAAGCCAAAGAAGCGATAAGTGGCCGCTCGGGATAACCGGCAACAAGGTGCGTTGGCCGGCAATGGGGTGACCGCTTACTGCCACTTGAAACGCGAAACGACTCGAAACGGCCTTACGGGATTGGGCACGGGTTTGGCACGGGATTGGGCCTTACGGGACCGGTTGGGGGGGTCTGGACGAACGATGTGCATGCGGTGCAGCGATAAACACGCATTTAACTAAACGTTTTTTGTAGTCAGATAAAACCATAGGAGAAAATTTTTTTTGGCGATATGCGCGCAAGAACGGCGTAGTGCGACAATGTGCACCATTCACACACATACAGAGACATACTAACACACCAACACACAAACCGTAGCCTCATTGAGACCCAATCCTTGTTGGCAAGCCATTGTGGCGTAGCGGTCATCAACCAACATGCGAGAAGGCAATGGGGACATGACATTGTGGGGTCCACTGTAGGCTTGGGCAACCTGCAGAACGGGCAGAATGGACATCAATCACCCTTGTTCTTCAATGTTGCTGGTTCGGTTTCTCGACCCAGATAGGGTGTATTGCCTTATCTGGGGACTCTTTCCTGCCAATAAGAGGCTAGGGTGGGGCGCTGCACTGCAGCCGGAACAGACCGGGGGTCTTTGTGCCCTTAAACACAAATACCACCCATATCGGCTGAAATATCCATGGTTACTTTGAAAAATACCCTCCTTGCACCTTCCAAACCCAAACACGTGGGGTAGACTTAAGGAAATTTCAGGTTTTGGGGTCCGGAAAAATTTTCCACGCGAATTTTTTTTTCGTACCCCCCTCCCCCTCCGGGTGTACCCCCCCAAAAAAAAGCTGTACGCCGGTACCAGGATTTTTTTTTCTACCCCCCCACCCCGTGGGTTCTACCAACTCGGTGAAATAGACCATATCTTGGGCTACGTGGCTCGAAACTCGATTTCGAGCGCACCTAATCGACCCGCAACCACCCTCTTTTGGTGGTTTCCACCCCTCAAAATTGCCCTAACCAACGCCTAGACACCCGTACTTAAGCCCAGTGGGCTGCGGCAAGCTGCAAGAGGTAGCCCAAAGATGACGGTGCCAAAATGCGTCAACAAGGTCCACAGGCTGCAAAAAGTTTTTTTTTTTTTTCAAAAATGATCCTGGACCACATGGAATGCCAAAACAAGTGTTTTTGGCGCGTTTTGAGCTTGTGGTGGCCCGTTGTGGCCCTCCTAAAATCCCAAAATGCCTTGAAAATGAGCTGTTTTGGGACAAAAAATGGGTCAAAAATGGGTTTTTTCAAAAATGATCCTAGACCATTTGGGATGCCTAAACAAGTGAAATGAGCCCCTTTTGAGCCCATTGCAAGCCATTTTGGCCCCTCCAAAGTCACAAAATGCCCTGAAAATGTGTTGTTTCGTGACCAAAATTGGGGCAAAAAAGGGACAAAAAGGCGTTAATGATCGTATACCATTTGGGGTGCCTAAACAAGTGAAATGAACCCTTTTCGAGCCCATCGCAAGCCTTCTTGGCCACTTCAGAGTCACAAAATGCCTTGAAAATGGGCTGTTTTGGGACAAAAAATCAGTCAAAAATGGATCAAAATGTGTTTTTCCAAACATACCTTTGGACTATTTGGGGTGCGCAAACAAGTGGAATGAGCCCATTTTTAACCCATGTTGAGCAATTTTGTCCCCTCTCAAGGCTGAAAGGGCCTTGAAAATGGGCCAATTTGGGACCACAAATGGCTCAAAAACGGGTCAAAACCATGGTTTTCCTAAAATGATCCCAGTCCAGTTGTGGTGCCCAAACGGATGAATATAGCTCATTTTGAGCCCCATTTGAGCCGCTCCCATCCACTTTCCAGTGCGTACCTCATTTGTCGTTGAAGTCTCCCAGACGATGTTCCTTCCCCCACCAACTCGGTCCCAATATTCAATCTTGATAGGCTTAGGGTTACGTTTCGGGTCACCAGGTCAGGGTTAGGGTTAGGGCTAGGGTCCAGGATAGCGAGCGTGGAACGCGTATATTGACAGCTCTCAAGCAAGCAAAGCAAGCAAGCAAGGCGCATGGGGGCAGGTCTCAAGCAAGCAAGGTGGGGGAGGAGCGGGGGGGTTATGCGGTGGGGGGGGGGGGTAAGGGTTAGGGTTGGGGAGGGCTTGTGCGGGGGGGGGGGGGGTGGCGGGAGGGAGTGCGGCGGTGGGGGGGGGGGGTGCGGAGAGGGAAGGTGCGGGGGGTTGTGGTGGGGGGGTTAGTGCAGGCCTCGTCTGCTTGCTGGCCACCATCATACCTGTACCCACGCCGACGGGTGTGGACGGGAGGGGAGGTGGGCATTGGGCAGGGAGAACGGGGCAGTATTCTGTGAGGATGCGGCACCTACGTTGTCTGACAGTTCTGGGCAGGACACACAGGCACCGGGCATGCTCCCAACAGGATGTACACGGGATGAACAGCACTCCCACCCCATTCCCGCCTCTGCGCCAGACCCGCTCCCGGTGGCTGCATTGAGCTCCTGGGGAGGCAGCCGGGCCCGGTCCTTGTATGTGAATGCCCCTAGCCCCCCCCCCCCCCCCCCACGCCCCCCAAGGCTCAGACGGATAGCTGGGGGTGGTTTGCAGTGGGATTGGTTCCAAGTGCCCCCCGGGATTGAGATTCTGTGCTTGTGGGATAGCAGTACAGCAGCTAGGCTTTGGTGTCCTCCCTGCGAGGGGAGCAGGCCGTTGCTCCGTGAACCAATGGGTTGAAGCATGCCGCAACACCTGTTTTTGGGGCCTGTTGGTGGGGATTTTGAAGCATGCCGCAGCATGCCACAGCACACTGAAAATTGGGTTGGGATTTTTGGGGAAACAAATATCGGACCAAAATATAATCCCATCCCCGAGCAATTATTCATTAGAGATGGCCAGTACTCTAATGGTTAAACAGTGCATCTGTAATTGAGAGGTCTCTGGTTCAATTCCGGGGGTTGGCCCTGTTTTTTCCGTTTTTTGGGGGGGCTGTGCTGTGCTTTGACAGATCATTGTCCTCTTCACTTTGTCCGCTGATTTTTCTATATTGTCATCAATTGCTGTTTTTTGTTTGTCCGCCGCCCTCGGTCTGCGTCCCATGTTGAGAGGGCCTTCAGTTTGTTGGGGCACATCCTAACACATGACCGTCTCATTATGAGTAATGAGACGGTGTGGCATTTGGCAATCATGTACGTGAATCAGATAAATAAGCGGAAATGTGAGGACGAGTAGCAACATGACCACCCATGAAATGGTTCTGTTGTGTTCATCTTTGCAGGGTGTTGGGAGGTGCATTTCTTTGTGTTTGGTTCTGGGTTTTGCCACTTTTGTAGCTTTTGGAAATTTTGGGTACCCCCCCACCTCCGGCTTGAAGAATGCTGCAGCATGCCGCAGCACAGCAAATTTTTCTTGCGGACCGTTGGTGCTTGTCCATGGTGAGGGGAAGGCCGAGGCCAACCGAAAAAAGTATGTGTCCCTCAAATCGGCCTGCAATTGCGGGCCCTTTTCTAAACTTCACTTTTTCCGCCTTAGAGAAATGTTTCTGATGTGCGTGGGTCCTATGGCCTGTCTGTGGGGAGTGGAACAAAGGTGGGACCCCGTACCACACTGTGCACATTGAACCCAGTGCTTGGTTTAGAGCGATGGTGTCCACAGATCAACATGCGCATCCAATTTTTTTTTTTGGTGGACAAATGTTCCAAATGGCTGTTTAATTGTGGTTATTGTAGGTTGTAGTGTTTGTGTTGTCAGGGCATTGTTCTCGGCCCGCGCACACAGTCAGCACCCCTAGAAGCCTGGTAGGCATGGGAGTATTGCATCGACATTGTTTGTTGAACTGTCAAAGTTTGAACACAAGTCAGGACCTAAGACCAATTTGACCCTCATCACTGGCAGAGTGTGGCAGATGGGTCTCCCCTGCATTGTGAGTGGCACCTGTGGCTAAGCTCCACCGAGCCTGCAAAGCCATACACACCACAACATTTCTGGGAGTGCCCGCGAAATTTACCACCCAAACTCCTGAGAAAAAGCGTTCACGGCGTCACCATTTCATCCTCGAGCCGGCAGAGTCCTCGTGGAGTCCTTCTGCAGTAGCCCGTGCAATGGTTGGCTTTCCCCTGATGCGCTGCTGCCCCGACCCCCACCTGCACCGCAGGGGCACTGGCCTCTCTGGGCATCCTCTTGGACAATCAGTTTGGATGGCGTACCACGACGTTGTTCATCGGGGCCTTTGGGGCAGCGGCTGCAACAAGTGGCATCTTCCTGATCAAACTGCCACAGGTCTGTGGCAAGATGGGGGTAGGGGCTCGTGCAGCGTTTGTGTCCCACAGAGAAGAGCCCTGAAACACCCGACAAAACTTGGGTGTGTCCTAAGACATGTGAGGCCTTGGCACACAGCCTGCCAAGGAGGAGGGGCTAGCGTTGACTGTTGGCCGACCAGCCTGCATTGCCCTCTGGGCCCTCTAGGAACAGAGTTGCGCCAAATGCCAAAGGATGGGTACGCTGTACTGAACAAGTTTTCTCAATGTTACGGCGAGTTAATTCAGAGAGTGCTGTGCATTACCGTTTGGGTGAGCACAAAAACGCGAAAATTAGAATAGAAGTGAATTCTGCAACAACAATCGTACACGTGCGACAACCAAACAAAAAGATCCCAAAAATATCAATGAATTCTTGCCATTTCGTCCCAGACATTGATTGCTTTTCCCGTGTCCGCCCTGCAACATTTCTCATTTACCCCCGATGAACCTGCGGCCCCACAGTACGCCACGCAAGCCAACCAGTTGGCTGACAAGCATCTCTGTGGTGGGTTGTCACGGTAGCTGTTGATGTAGCAGCACAAGCCCAACCAGAACCACCTACTTGCGGGAGGTTCCATCAACATTCAGCACTTGAACACCGAGTTCAAGTGGTCCACCAAGTGGCAGTTGAGATCGCAAAAGGCCACTGCAATGGGTCATTTGATGTGATGCAGGAGGGCGGTGATCTGAGGTATTACAAGCGTGAGGCTCTGCGACTGTTGCTGCAGTTCTGGTGCAACACCCGCAGTTCTGTAGAAGGTTCAAAGCTGGAAGTTCTGCAAATTCTTAGATTTTTGGGGGCATGGCGGTTGCGCATTGCCGTTGAAACTTGTGAATCCCCCTCCTAAGGGGAGAGTTGTCCTTAAGAACCACAATTTTTTTGTTAAGGACATCCCTTCAGCACAGCCCCCAAGGGCCGCCAACCGCCAACCGCCAACCGTTGTTCAATACTGTTTCTGTGGTTTTGTGTCTTGCCCATGTCTTGCCCACGAAGCAGAGAGCATCCCCATTTCTGTTGGCGTTACAGACCTTCCCCCCCCCCCCCCCCCTCAAGGACAGCCCTGCCCTGACTGAAACATCGATGTCTGGGATGGTCCATAAAACACATGGATGGTCCGAGATGGGATCAGAGTGATATCTGCTCCAAAAGTCCTGGCGACCGGTGAGGGGTATGCGCTTGTGGTGTAGCTGCCCTAGTGACTTCTTCAGATTCGGACAATGAGTGAGCCTTTCGTGCCTCAGCAAAGCCCAAACTGTACTGCCACATGAAACGAAGCGGAGTGAGCGCAACACTCCAGCCAAATGGCACGGATGCATGGGATGTGCCGCAGAAGAAAGCCCCCACCAGGCTTTGTTTATAAGGAATTAATACCAAGGGGGGGGGGGTCTGGGTGGGTCCCACGAAGGGGCCGCTTATTCAAATTTGATTTCCCCCCAGCTAAAGTTTTTTGGGGGGGTGGGAGGGTCTCGGAGCCAAAAGCCCCCCCCCCCCTCTTATACACAAAGTCTGCCCCGCACCACCGCAGCGACACAAAACACAAACAGCAGTTGTGATATTTGCCAGGAAAATGCCCCCAAACGCCCCCTTTGGTCACAAGGCCCAGGCGACCCCTGTCATTGTTGAGCTGTTGAATGCCACCATATCCCCCCCCCCTCTTCAAAAGGCAAACACATGCGTAAACCCGGATATCCCATTCGGCATCCTCCTCGATGGCACGACCCCTCCAGCCTCTTCGTCTCCCGTCCTCCCCCCCCCTCCCGGTCTGCCCATGTGCGTTGGGCTCCGCAGCAGCAGGAGGGCGCTCAACCAGCTCCATCGCAGAAGGCCAAGTCGGAGGAGGCGGAGGGGACAACCGGGGCTCTCCAGGGCGTTGGTAAAGTATTTCAGGACGTGTGGAAGGATTCGGGCAGCGTGTTGTCGAGCAAGGCGGCCCGGGTCATCTTCTTGGCCACCGCCTTCCGCTTTTGTGCAGGTCTGTGCTGGGCAGTGTTCGGGGATGTAGTGGTTCTGGTGTACTGAGGGCTCCCTCCAAATGGTCATGGAATGGTGGTTTTCCCTTCTTGCTGCAAGTTTCACTGTCTCTGCAGTTTGGGAGGATTATTCCTGCCCTGCGGCGCCTGCGGCACGCAGGTGTAGCCCTCAGTCCCTAGGGAGGCGGCCAGAGTTCGACGTGGCCCCCCACGCTTCTTGCACCCCCCCCCCCCCCCTTCTCACGCAGCCAGCGTGTCCCACAGTTCCTGCAGTAAGCCCATACCCCCCCCCTCTTCCCCCTACCCCCCCACCCCCCTACGTCCTCCTGTTCTAAGTCATCTGAAAGTGTTGACCCCCAAAACAGCCCCCAACACCCCCCATATTATTCCACAGCGGCCTCCATCACCCATCATGACTGTTGGCTGCGGTCCGGCTGATCCCAACGTTCATATGGTGAGGGGTGGTGTTCGGGTACGCGTGCGTGCCACAATACTCCAGATTGCTGCCTGCAAGCCCAACAAGGGGAACTTTTTCATTGCACCAGAGTGCCATGTCGCCTGTGTGGCTTGTACTCAAAATGGGGTGATCCTGTTTTACAATGGCCAATGAGCCACCGTTGATGCCGCTTGGTTGTGTGAAATATTTTGGTCCAACACCTTCTGTCACCCACACTATGCACAAGGTCCGTACAGACAACACATGGAGCACCTATGCAGAGCGCACTCAGCACCAACACTGTGCGCCTCACGTGTCTCACAGTATGTGCGCACACTACACAATGTGTACACACTTCGTACCTTATGTTGACACATTGTATTGTCACCATGAACACAGTGTGCACAACGTATTGACGCAGACCTGCACACCTGTAGTGCACATAGCATATGCATGTACTATGCCATACGCACGAATAGCCAAATAGTTGCTCCACATTTGCCCTCTACAACCCGTCGGCATCACGATGGCACAGTTTGAGGGTTTGAGGGTGCGATTCTACTTATTGTCTGTCTAATGGGGCACGTAGGTATTCTTGCAATGCCATGGCAACTGGGGGTTGGTGTAGTACGCCTCTGTATCCTCCCACCACAAGGTTTACAAGAGGTGCACTCGAATCCTTTGATGGCGACCACACCCATACACCTGTTACTCGCATTATGGCCAGCAGTGAAGGCACGTCATCTTCTCTTCGCATGGACTTCACCCCAATCTTTGGTCCACGAGCCACAACCCAGTGGAACGGCTTTTGGGATGGAGTGCGACAAAGAGCTACGCCTTTAGAATAGGAGGATGAGGGGTTCACCAATTCCCCCGCGTTTCCCATGACTTCTCGTCCCCTCCTCTTTGCCTTTTAGTTAGTTAGGGGCAGGGCAGTGGTGGGTCAGCAGTGGGTCAAGGGTGGTCAATGAGGTCACTTGGAGGCACATTGTGAAGGTGGCGGGCGGGATGAAGTGCAAATATGATGCCCGGCACGGGGGGCGATCCTGGTCGGGACCCGACCCCAAAGGGGGGGGGGGGGGGGCTCTACGGACCCCAAAATGGTTACACGGAACAATGTGCTTTGTCGGCGCCAGAGATTTTCTTTTAGGCGTATAGCAGGGGGAAATTTTTTTGTTTGACCCTCTGTGTCTATACTCAAAATACTCAGAATTTTGTGGAGAATTCAAAAATGGATGAAAAACACAAAAAAGGATTTTGACCCCGCCCCGACCCCCAAGTCAGACCTTGGCTGATGGGAGCCTAAGTTGATGAGCAATTTTTTTTGAAAAAAATTTCACCCATTTTATTCAAAATGATCAGCGTGTCATGGGGATCATTTCAGGGTATGTATGTTGGGGCACCCACCAATCCCCCCCCCCCCCCGGGGAGCCCGGCGGCTGACCGCCCGACCCGCCGACCCCCAAGGTTTGGGTCAACCAGGGGGGGGGGGGGGTCCCCCCCTACAACCCCCAAAACGGTTGCACACCACTCGGGGTCACACACTGGCTGGCAGCGGCCCCCGTGATGCCCGGAGCTTGGGCACCCCACACGGAAAGCCGCCACATCCTCGTGCTCAAGTTGTCTTGAAGAGGTCTTATTTTTTGTTAAGCAAAGCTCTTACGGATCGCCGCTTGGGATCACCAACCACCCCGGGGGGGGGGGGGGGCGACTCCGCGGGTCCTAGGACGCCAACTACCCCCCCCCCCCCCTTAGGGGCCTTCGGCCAACAGTTAGATGCCAAAGGTGTTGCCCTCAGGCATCCATTGGCGCCTAAGGCGCCCGATGCTCCATGAACACCAAAGGTGCCCAGAGGAAAATTTTATCCAATTTGCACCCCAACACTATCCTTAAACCCAACCTTGAGTCTAACGCCCACCGCCAACCCTCAGCCTGGTCCTATCCCTACACCTAATCAAGACTGAATATTGGGACCGAGCTGGTGGGGGAGGGAACATCAGCTATGACTGGTGAGGGACATCAATAATGATTCACACATTGATGGTTGTTGACAAAGTGAAATCAGCTTGCAAGTGAACCCCATCACCACGAGGCCCACTTTCAAGGCTTTTTGGACTTCTGAGGGGCCAAAATGCCCCACAATGGGCTCAAAATGGGCTCATTTCACCCGTTTGTGCACCCCAAATGGTCGAGGATGAGGTTTAGGAAAATGCGTTCTCGACCCATTTTTGACGCATTTTTGGTCCCAAAACAGCCCATTTTCAAGGCATTTTGGGATTTTCGGAGGACCAAAATGGGCCACCACAAGCTCAAAACGGTCCAAAAACACTTGTTTTAGCGTCGCACATGGTGTAGGATCATTTTTGCGAAAAGTCATCTTTTTGCCCCTACAGGACCCTGTTGACCCATTTGGGCACCCGCCTGTTTGGGCTTGAGCTTGCAGCTTGCCGCGGCCTAGTGGGCCTAGGTATTGGGGTCTAGGCGTCCATTTGGGCAATTCTGAGGGGTGGAAACCACAAAAAGTGGGGGGTTGCGGGTGGAGTAGGTGCCCTTGGAATCACATTTTGAGCCATGTAGCCAAAGATATGGCCTATTCTTGGTTTGTGGCTGTCAGCATTTGGAGCTTCTGGGGCCTGTTTGGGCCGTTTCCGGGACATATCATGGAGTTAGAGGGCCGCAAAGGGCTCGTTGACACGGGGAAGTCAAGGCGCACGTGGAGTGTACCCACCGCTTCCCTTTGTTTGGCCGTTTTTTTGAATGTGTTCCAGGGCTTTTTTGGCCCAAAAATGGCTGTTTCTGGCCCTAAACTGCAGTTTTTGAAACTGAGGTCCGCCACTTGCGAATCCCGTTCCCGGCCGCCACCATTGAGTTTCTTGCTCAAACTTTTTGTGCTTGTACTTCACACCCATAGGTATCATCCACCAAAATTTCACCCGAATCTGACGCACCACGACGGAGTCCTGATTTTTGCCCATTTCGCGCGTGCTGCTGCTTGCTTGCTTGCTGCTACTGCTAAACCTGGTAGGTCCACCCTAGACACTAAAAACGGTTACAAAACCAAGACTAGTTCCACCACCTCGGCGACCCTAACCCTAATCAAGACTGAATATTGGGATCCAGCTGGTGGGGGAGGGAACATCAGCCATGACTGGTGAGGAACATCAATAATGATTCACACATTGATGGCTCTTGACAAAGTGGAATCAGCTTGCAAGTGAACCCCATCACCACGAGGCCCAATTTTAAGGCTTTTTGGACTTCTCAGGGGTAAAAATGCCCCAAAATGGGCTCAAAATGGGCTTTCACCCGTTTGTGCACCCCAAATGGTCCAGGATGAGGTTTGGAAAAATGCGTTCTTGACCCATTGTTGACTCATTTTTGGTCCCAAAACAGCCCATTTTCAAGGCATTTTGGGATTTTCGGTGGACCAAAATGGGCCACCACAAGCTCAAAACGGTCCAAAAACACTTGTTTTAGCGTCGCACATGGTGTAGGATCATTTTTGCGAAAAGTCATCTTTTTGCCCCTACGGGACCCTGTTGACCCATTTGGGCAGCCACCTGTTTGGGCTTGAGCTTGCAGCTTGCCGCGGCCTAGTGGGCCTAGGTATTGGGGTCTAGGCGTCCATTTGGGCAATTCTGAGGGTCGGAAACCACAAAAGTGGGGGGCTGCGGGTGGAGTAGGTGCCCTTGGAATCACATTTTGAGCCATGTAGCCAAAGATATGGCCTATTCTTGGTTTGTGGCTGTCGGCATTTGGAGCTTCTGGGGGCCTGTTTGGGCCGTTTCCGGGACATATCATGGAGTTAGAGGGCCGCAAAGGGCTCGTTGACACGGGGAAGTCAAGGCGCACGTGGAGTGTACCCGCCGCTTCCCTTTGTTTGGCCGTTTTTTTGAATGTGTTCCAGGGCTTTTTTGGCCCAAAAATGGTTGTTTCTGGCCCTAAACTGCAGTTTTTGAAACTGAGGTCCGCCACTTGCGAATCCCGTTCCCGGCCGCCACCATTGAGTTTCTTGCTCAAACTTTTTGTGCTTGTACTTCACACCCATAGGTATCATCCACCAAAATTTCACCCGAATCTGACGCACCACGACGGAGTTCTGATTTTTGCCCATTTCGCGCGTGCTGCTGCCTGCTTGCTTGCTGCTATTGCTAAACCTGGTAGGTCCACCCTAGACACTAAAAAGGGTTACAAAACCAAGACTAGTTCCACCACCTCGGCGACCCTAACCCTAATCAAGATTGAATATTGGGACCGAGCTGGTGGGGGAGGGAACATCAGCCATGACTGGTGAGGAACATCAATAATGATTCACACATTGGTGGCTCTTGACAAAGTGGAATCAGCTTGCAAGTGAACCCCATCACCACGAGGCCCAATTTTAAGGTCTTTTGGACTTCTCAGGGGCCAAAATGCCCCAAAATGGGCTCAAAATGGGCTCATTTCACCCGTTTGTGCACCCCAAATGGTCCAGGATGAGGTTTGGAAAAATGCGTTCTTGACCCATTGTTGACTCATTTTTGGTCCCAAAACAGCCCATTTTCAAGGCATTTTGGGATTTTCGGTGGACCAAAATGGGCCACCACAAGCTCAAAACGGTCCAAAAACACTTGTTTTAGCGTCGCACATGGTGTAGGATCATTTTTGCGAAAAGTCATCTTTTTGCCCCTACAGGACCCTGTTGACCCATTTGGGCAGCCACCTGTTTGGGCTTGAGCTTGCAGCTTGCCGCGGCCTAGTGGGCCTAGGTATTGGGGTCTAGGCGTCCATTTGGGCAATTCTGAGGGTCGGAAACCACAAAAGTGGGGGGCTGCGGGTGGAGTAGGTGCCCTTGGAATCACATTTTGAGCCATGTAGCCAAAGATATGGCCTATTCTTGGTTTGTGGCTGTCGGCATTTGGAGCTTCTGGGGGCCTGTTTGGGCCGTTTCCGGGACATATCATGGAGTTAGAGGGCCGCAAAGGGCTCGTTGACACGGGGAAGTCAAGGCGCACGTGGAGTGTACCCGCCGCTTCCCTTTGTTTGGCCGTTTTTTTGAATGTGTTCCAGGGCTTTTTTGGCCCAAAAATGGTTGTTTCTGGCCCTAAACTGCAGTTTTTGAAACTGAGGTCCGCCACTTGCGAATCCCGTTCCCGGCCGCCACCATTGAGTTTCTTGCTCAAACTTTTTGTGCTTGTACTTCACACCCATAGGTATCATCCACCAAAATTTCACCCGAATCTGACGCACCACGACGGAGTTCTGATTTTTGCCCATTTCGCGCGTGCTGCTGCCTGCTTGCTTGCTGCTATTGCTAAACCTGGTAGGTCCACCCTAGACACTAAAAAGGGTTACAAAACCAAGACTAGTTCCACCACCTCGGCGACCCTAACCCTAATCAAGATTGAATATTGGGACCGAGCTGGTGGGGGAGGGAACATCAGCCATGACTGGTGAGGAACATCAATAATGATTCACACATTGGTGGCTCTTGACAAAGTGGAATCAGCTTGCAAGTGAACCCCATCACCACGAGGCCCAATTTTAAGGTCTTTTGGACTTCTCAGGGGCCAAAATGCCCCAAAATGGGCTCAAAATGGGCTCATTTCACCCGTTTGTGCACCCCAAATGGTCCAGGATGAGGTTTGGAAAAATGCGTTCTTGACCCATTGTTGACTCATTTTTGGTCCCAAAACAGCCCATTTTCAAGGCATTTTGGGATTTTCGGTGGACCAAAATGGGCCACCACAAGCTCAAAACGGTCCAAAAACACTTGTTTTAGCGTCGCACATGGTGTAGGATCATTTTTGCGAAAAGTCATCTTTTTGCCCCTACAGGACCCTGTTGACCCATTTGGGCAGCCACCTGTTTGGGCTTGAGCTTGCAGCTTGCCGCGGCCTAGTGGGCCTAGGTATTGGGGTCTAGGCGTCCATTTGGGCAATTCTGAGGGTCGGAAACCACAAAAGTGGGGGGCTGCGGGTGGAGTAGGTGCCCTTGGAATCACATTTTGAGCCATGTAGCCAAAGATATGGCCTATTCTTGGTTTGTGGCTGTCGGCATTTGGAGCTTCTGGGGGCCTGTTTGGGCCGTTTCCGGGACATATCATGGAGTTAGAGGGCCGCAAAGGGCTCGTTGACACGGGGAAGTCAAGGCGCACGTGGAGTGTACCCACCGCTTCCCTTTGTTTGGCCGTTTTTTTGAATGTGTTCCAGGGCTTTTTTGGCCCAAAAATGGCTGTTTCTGGCCCTAAACTGCAGTTTTTGAAACTGAGGTCCGCCACTTGCGAATCCCGTTCCCGGCCGCCACCATTGAGTTTCTTGCTCAAACTTTTTGTGATTGTACTTCACACCCATAGGTATCATCCACCCGAATTTCACCCGAACACGCACCACGACGGAGTTCTGATTTTTGCCCATTTCACGCGTGCTGCTGCTTGCTTGCTTGCTGCTACTGCTAAACCTGGTAGGTCCACCCTGGACACTAAAAAGGGTTATAAAACCAAGACTAGTTCCACCACCTCGGCGACCCTAACCCTAATCAAGACTGAATATTGGGATCGAGCTGGTGGGGGAGGGAACATCAGCCATGACTGGTGAGGAACATCAATAATGATTCACACATTGGTGGCTCTTGACAAAGTGGAATCAGCTTGCAAGTGAACCCCATCACCACGAGGCCCAATTTTAAGGCTTTTTGGACTTCTCAGGGGCCAAAATGCCCCAAAATGGGCTCAAAATGGGCTCATTTCACCCGTTTGTGCACCCCAAATGGTCCAGGATGAGGTTTGGAAAAATGCGTTCTTGACCCATTGTTGACTCATTTTTGGTCCCAAAACAGCCCATTTTCAAGGCATTTTGGGATTTTCGGTGGACCAAAATGGGCCACCACAAGCTCAAAACGGTCCAAAAACACTTGTTTTAGCGTCACACATGGTGTAGGATCATTTTTGCGAAAAGTCATCTTTTTGCCCCTACGGGACCCTGTTGACCCATTTGGGCAGCCACCTGTTTGGGCTTGAGCTTGCAGCTTGCCGCGGCCTAGTGGGCCTAGGTATTGGGGTCTAGGCGTCCATTTGGGCAAATCCCAGGGGTGGAAACCACAAAAAGTCGGGGGTTGCGGGTGGAGTAGGTGCCCTTGGAATCACATTTTGAGCCATGTAGCCAAAGATATGGCCTATTCTTGGTTTGTGGCTGTCAGCATTTGGAGCTTCTGGGGGCCTGTTTGGGCCGTTTCCGGGACATATCATGGAGTTAGAGGGCCGCAAAGGGCTCGTTGACATGGGGAAGTCAAGGCGCACGTGGAGTGTACCCGCCGCTTCCCTTTGTTTGGCCGTTTTTTTGAATGTGTTCCAGGGCTTTTTTGGCCCAAAAATGGCTGTTTTTGGCCCCAAACTGCAGTTTTTGAAACTGAGGTCCGCCACTTGCGAATCCCGTTCCCGGCCGCCACCATTGAGTTTCTTGCTCAAACTTTTTGTGATTGTACTTCACACCCATAGGTATCATCCACCCGAATTTCACCCGAACACGCACCACGACGGAGTTCTGATTTTTGCCCATTTCACGCGTGCTGCTGCTTGCTTGCTTGCTGCTACTGCTAAACCTGGTAGGTCCACCCTGGACACTAAAAAGGGTTATAAAACCAAGACTAGTTCCACCACCTCGGCGACCCTAACCCTAATCAAGACTGAATATTGGGATCGAGCTGGTGTTGGAGGGAACATCAGCCATGACTGGTGAGGAACATCAAGAATGATTCACACATTGATGGCTCTTGACAAAGTGGAATCAGCTTGCAAGTGAACCCCATCACCACGAGGCCCAATTTTAAGGCTTTTTGGACTTCTCAGGGGTAAAAATGCCCCAAAATGGGCTCAAAATGGGCTCATTTCACCCGTTTGTGCACCCCAAATGGTCCAGGATGAGGTTTGGAAAAATGCGTTCTTGACCCATTGTTGACTCATTTTTGGTCCCAAAACAGCCCATTTTCAAGGCATTTTGGGATTTTCGGTGGACCAAAATGGGCCACCACAAGCTCAAAACGGTCCAAAAACACTTGTTTTAGCGTCGCACATGGTGTAGGATCATTTTTGCGAAAAGTCATCTTTTTGCCCCTACGGGACCCTGTTGACCCATTTGGGCAGCCACCTGTTTGGGCTTGAGCTTGCAGCTTGCCGCGGCCTAGTGGGCCTAGGTATTGGGGTCTAGGCGTCCATTTGGGCAAATCCCAGGGGTGGAAACCACAAAAAGTGGGGGGTTGCGGGTGGAGTAGGTGCCCTTGGAATCACATTTTGAGCCATGTAGCCAAAGATATGGCCTATTCTTGGTTTGTGGCTGTCGGCATTTGGAGCTTCTGGGGGCCTGTTTGGGCCGTTTCCGGGACATATCATGGAGTTAGAGGGCCGCAAAGGGCTCGTTGACACGGGGAAGTCAAGGCGCACGTGGAGTGTACCCGCCGCTTCCCTTTGTTTGGCCGTTTTTTTGAATGTGTTCCAGGGCTTTTTTGGCCCAAAAATGGCTGTTTTTGGCCCCAAACTGCAGTTTTTGAAACTGAGGTCCGCCACTTGCGAATCCCGTTCCCGGCCGCCACCATTGAGTTTCTTGCTCAAACTTTTTGTGATTGTACTTCACACCCATAGGTATCATCCACCCGAATTTCACCCGAACACGCACCACGACGGAGTTCTGATTTTTGCCCATTTCACGCGTGCTGCTGCTTGCTTGCTTGCTGCTACTGCTAAACCTGGTAGGTCCACCCTGGACACTAAAAAGGGTTATAAAACCAAGACTAGTTCCACCACCTCGGCGACCCTAACCCTAATCAAGACTGAATATTGGGATCGAGCTGGTGTTGGAGGGAACATCAGCCATGACTGGTGAGGAACATCAAGAATGATTCACACATTGATGGCTCTTGACAAAGTGGAATCAGCTTGCAAGTGAACCCCATCACCACGAGGCCCAATTTGAAGGCTTTTTGGACTTCTCAGGGGTAAAAATGCCCCAAAATGGGCTCAAAATGGGCTCATTTCACCCGTTTGTGCACCCCAAATGGTCCAGGATGAGGTTTGGAAAAATGCGTTCTTGACCCATTGTTGACTCATTTTTGGTCCCAAAACAGCCCATTTTCAAGGCATTTTGGGATTTTCGGTGGACCAAAATGGGCCACCACAAGCTCAAAACGGTCCAAAAACACTTGTTTTAGCGTCGCACATGGTGTAGGATCATTTTTGCGAAAAGTCATCTTTTTGCCCCTACGGGACCCTGTTGACCCATTTGGGCAGCCACCTGTTTGGGCTTGAGCTTGCAGCTTGCCGCGGCCTAGTGGGCCTAGGTATTGGGGTCTAGGCGTCCATTTGGGCAAATCCCAGGGGTGGAAACCACAAAAAGTGGGGGGTTGCGGGTGGAGTAGGTGCCCTTGGAATCACATTTTGAGCCATGTAGCCAAAGATATGGCCTATTCTTGGTTTGTGGCTGTCAGCATTTGGAGCTTCTGGGGGCCTGTTTGGGCCGTTTCCGGGACATATCATGGAGTTAGAGGGCCGCAAAGGGCTCGTTGACACGGGGAAGTCAAGGCGCACGTGGAGTGTACCCACCGCTTCCCTTTGTTTGGCCGTTTTTTTGAATGTGTTCCAGGGCTTTTTTGGCCCAAAAATGGTTGTTTCTGGCCCTAAACTGCAGTTTTTGAAACTGAGGTCCGCCACTTGCGAATCCCGTTCCCGGCCGCCACCATTGAGTTTCTTGCTCAAACTTTTTGTGATTGTACTTCACACCCATAGGTATCATCCACCGAAATTTCACCCGAATCTGACGCACCACGACGGAGTTCTGATTTTTGCCCATTTCACGCGTGTTGCTGCTTGCTTGCTTGCTGCTACTGCTAAACCTGGTAGGTCCACCCTGGACACTAAAAAGGGTTATAAAACCAAGACTAGTTCCACCACCTCGGCGACCCTAACCCTAATCAAGACTGAATATTGGGATCCAGCTGGTGGGGGAGGGAACATCAGCCATGACTGGTGAGGAACATCAATAATGATTCACACATTGGTGGCTCTTGACAAAGTGGAATCAGCTTGCAAGTGAACCCCATCACCACGAGGCCCAATTTTAAGGCTTTTTGGACTTCTGAGGGGCCAAAATGCCCCAAAATGGGCTCAAAATGGGCTCATTTCACCCGTTTGTGCACCCCAAATGGTCCAGGATGAGGTTTGGAAAAATGCGTTCTTGACCCATTGTTGACTCATTTTTGGTCCCAAAACAGCCCATTTTCAAGGCATTTTGGGATTTTCGGTGGACCAAAATGGGCCACCACAAGCTCAAAACGGTCCAAAAACACTTGTTTTAGCGTCGCACATGGTGTAGGATCATTTTTGCGAAAAGTCATCTTTTTGCCCCTACGGGACCCTGTTGACCCATTTGGGCAGCCACCTGTTTGGGCTTGAGCTTGCAGCTTGCCGCGGCCTAGTGGGCCTAGGTATTGGGGTCTAGGCGTCCGTTTGGGCAAATCCCAGGGGTGGAAACCACAAAAAGTCGGGGGTTGCGGGTGGAGTAGGTGCCCTTGGAATCACATTTTGAGCCATGTAGCCAAAGATATGGCCTATTCTTGGTTTGTGGCTGTCGGCATTTGGAGCTTCTGGGGGCCTGTTTGGGCCGTTTCCGGGACATATCATGGAGTTAGAGGGCCGCAAAGGGCTCGTTGACACGGGGAAGTCAAGGCGCACGTGGAGTGTACCCGCCGCTTCCCTTTGTTTGGCCGTTTTTTTGAATGTGTTCCAGGGCTTTTTTGGCCCCAAAATGGCTGTTTCTGGCCCTAAGCTGCAGTTTTTGAAACTGAGGTCCGCCACTTGCGAATCCCGTTCCCGGCCGCCACCATTGAGTTTCTTGCTCAAACTTTTTGTGATTGTACTTCACACCCATAGGTATCATCCACCAAAATTTCACCCGAATCTGACGCACCACGATGGAGTTCTGATTTTTGCCCATTTCACGCGTGCTACTGCTTGCTTGCTTGCTGCTACTGCTAAACCTGGTAGGTCCACCCTAGACACTAAAAAGGGTTATAAAACCAAGACTAGTTCCACCACCTCGGCGACCCTAACCCTAATCAAGACTGAATATTGGGATCGAGCTGGTGGGGGAGGGAACATCAGCCATGACTGGTGAGGAACATCAAGAATGATTCACACATTGGTGGCTCTTGACAAAGTGGAATCAGCTTGCAAGTGAACCCCATCACCACGAGGCCCAATTTTAAGGCTTTTTGGACTTCTCAGGGGCCAAAATGCCCCAAAATGGGCTCAAAATGGGCTCATTTCACCCGTTTGTGCACCCCAAATGGTCTAGGATGAGGTTTGGAAAAATGCGTTTTTGACCCATTTTTGACTCATTTTTGGTCCCAAAACAGCCCATTTTCAAGGCATTTTGGGAATTTTGGTGGACCAAAATGGGCCACCACAAGCTCAAAACGGTCCAAAAACACTTGTTTTAGCGTCGCACATGGTGTAGGATCATTTTTGCGAAAAGTCATCTTTTTGCCCCTACGGGACCCTGTTGACCCATTTGGGCAGCCACCTGTTTGGGCTTGAGCTTGCAGCTTGCCGCGGCCTAGTGGGCCTAGGTATTGGGGTCTAGGCGTCCGTTTGGGCAAATCCCAGGGGTGGAAACCACAAAAAGTGGGGGGTTGCGGGTGGAGTAGGTGCCCTTGGAATCACATTTTGAGCCATGTAGCCAAAGATATGGCCTATTCTTGGTTTGTGGCTGTCGGCATTTGGAGCTTCTGGGGGCCTGTTTGGGCCGTTTCCGGGACATATCATGGAGTTAGAGGGCCGCAAAGGGCTCGTTGACACGGGGAAGTCAAGGCGCACGTGGAGTGTACCCGCCGCTTCCCTTTGTTTGGCCGTTTTTTTGAATGTGTTCCAGGGCTTTTTTGGCCCCAAAATGGCTGTTTCTGGCCCTAAGCTGCAGTTTTTGAAACTGAGGTCCGCCACTTGCGAATCCCGTTCCCGGCCGCCACCATTGAGTTTCTTGCTCAAACTTTTTGTGATTGTACTTCACACCCATAGGTATCATCCACCAAAATTTCACCCGAATCTGACGCACCACGATGGAGTTCTGATTTTTGCCCATTTCACGCGTGCTACTGCTTGCTTGCTTGCTGCTACTGCTAAACCTGGTAGGTCCACCCTAGACACTAAAAAGGGTTATAAAACCAAGACTAGTTCCACCACCTCGGCGACCCTAACCCTAATCAAGACTGAATATTGGGATCGAGCTGGTGGGGGAGGGAACATCAGCCATGACTGGTGAGGAACATCAAGAATGATTCACACATTGGTGGCTCTTGACAAAGTGGAATCAGCTTGCAAGTGAACCCCATCACCACGAGGCCCAATTTTAAGGCTTTTTGGACTTCTCAGGGGCCAAAATGCCCCAAAATGGGCTCAAAATGGGCTCATTTCACCCGTTTGTGCACCCCAAATGGTCTAGGATGAGGTTTGGAAAAATGCGTTTTTGACCCATTTTTGACTCATTTTTGGTCCCAAAACAGCCCATTTTCAAGGCATTTTGGGAATTTTGGTGGACCAAAATGGGCCACCACAAGCTCAAAACGGTCCAAAAACACTTGTTTTAGCGTCACACATGGTGTAGGATCATTTTTGCGAAAAGTCATCTTTTTGCCCCTACGGGACCCTGTTGACCCATTTGGGCAGCCACCTGTTTGGGCTTGAGCTTGCAGCTTGCCGCGGCCTAGTGGGCCTAGGTATTGGGGTCTAGGCGTCCGTTTGGGCAATTCTGAGGGGTGGAAACCACAAAAAGTGGGGGGTTGCGGGTGGAGTAGGTGCCCTTGGAATCACATTTTGAGCCATGTAGCCAAAGATATGGCCTATTCTTGGTTTGTGGCTGTCGGCATTTGGAGCTTCTGGGGGCCTGTTTGGGCCGTTTCCGGGACATATCATGGAGTTAGAGGGCCGCAAAGGGCTCGTTGACATGGGGAAGTCAAGGCGCACGTGGAGTGTACCCGCCGCTTCCCTTTGTTTGGCCGTTTTTTTGAATGTGTTCCAGGGCTTTTTTGGCCCAAAAATGGCTGTTTTTGGCCCCAAACTGCAGTTTTTGAAACTGAGGTCCGCCACTTGCGAATCCCGTTCCCGGCCGCCACCATTGAGTTTCTTGCTCAAACTTTTTGTGATTGTACTTCACACCCATAGGTATCATCCACCAAAATTTCACCGGAATCTGACGCACCACGACGGAGTTCTGATTTTTGCCCATTTCGCGCCTGCTGCTTGCTTGCTGCTTGCTTGCTTGCTTGCTGCTGCCGCTGCTAAACGTGGTAGCTCCACCCTAGACACTAAAAAGGGTTCTAAAACCAAGACTGGTTCCACCAGCTCGGTGACCCTAGCCCTAACCCTAGCCTTGGCTCTCACCCTAGGCTAGGGTAAGAGTGAGTGTTGGGGTCCGAAATGGAGAGCAATGATGTGGCAAAAGCAGCCATGAACGAAATTTGAGGCATCTTGTTCAGCCCAATCAACATGGCTGGCATGGCCAAACTAACCGGCTGCAAAGGTTAGGGTTAGGTTCACCGAGCTGGTGGAACCAGCCTTGGTTTTATAACCGTTTTTAGTGTCTAGGGTGGACCTACCAGGTTTAGCAGCAGCAGCAAGCAAGCAGCACGCGCGAAATGGGCAAAAATCAGAACTCCGTCGTCGTGCTTTGGATTTGGTTGAAATTTTGGTGCATGATTCCTATGGGTGTGAAGTACAATCACACAAAGTTTGAGTGACACACTCGACGGTGGCGACCGGCAACGGGATTCGCAAGTGGCGGACCTCTGTTTCAAAATCTGTCAAAAATGGCCTCGAAATGCCTTTTTTTTTGCGCAGTTTGGATGCCTAGGATATGCGTGAAGGGGTCCATCTGCATCGGAACTAACCTAAATGATAAACAAACACCTTTCATCATCGTTTAGTGTGTTATGTGACCGATTAGGGGCCTGAACAACCTCTTTTTGGGCCCAAAATACCGCACAATCAGCCTGAAAAGCACCCTTTTTGCATACCTTTTCAAATCACACCTTCTCGTGCCGTGTTTTATACCCATGGATTGCATTGGGCACCCTTGTGGTGAGTAATAACGATGAATGGGATCCTTTTGAAGCCTTTTCCACATTGTCATCACCGTTCAATGCCCCATTTTGGCACCACAGAGTGGTGTTCAGCGCGCACGGTGCACGTGCTAGGGTAGGGTCACGGGGGTCATCCGTGGGGCCAAGAATGGTCCAAAAAAAATTTTTCCGGTTTTGTTCCTAGACCACTTGGGGTGCTCAAACAAGTGTTTTTAGCCCGTTTTGAGCCCATGGTGGCCCGTTTTGACCCTCCAAAATTCCCAAAAAGCCTTGAAAATGGGCTTTAGGCTTAGCAGTAGCAAGCAGAAGCAGCACACGCGAAATGGGGAAAAATCAGAACTCTGTCGTGGGGCTTCGGATTCGGCTGTAATTTTCGTGGATGATACCTATGGGTGTGAAGTACAACCACACAGAGTTTCAGCAAGAAACTCAACGGTGGCGGCCGGGAATGGGATTCGCAAGTGGCGGACCCAGGTTTCAAAATCTGTCAAAAATGGCCAGAAAATGCCTTTTTTTGGCATTTACGGGTGCCTATCAGGTCCTTGGAGAGGGGCATTGGCAGGGAAACTGATATACACATAATGAACAATCACCTTTGGTCACTGTTTAGTGGGTTTTACACCCAAGTAGTGCGCCCAACGACCTCTTTATGGGTTCAAAATACCGCAAAATCGGCCTTGAAAAGCACCCTTTTTGCATAATTTTTCAAGTTGCACGTTCTCGTAACGTGTTTTTAGCCATGAATTGCATTGGGCACCCTTGGTGCTGAATAACGATGAATGGGATCACTTTGAAGCCTTTTTCCATATTGTCATCACCCTTCGATGCCCCATTTTGGCACAACAGAGTGGTGTTGACCGCGCAGAGTGCACGTGCTAGGGTAGGGTTACATGGGTCATCTGTGGGTCCAAAAATGGTCCAAAATCGTTTTTTTCCAAAATTTGTTCCTAGACCACTTGGGGTGCTCAAACAAGTGTTTTTGGGCCGTTTTGAGCCCATGGTGGCCCGTTATGACGCTCCACAATTCCAAAAAGCCCTGAAAATGGGCTTTTTGGTGACCAAAAAGGGTCAGAAATGGGTCAAAACCGCGTTTTTCAGAATGATAACTAGACCCTTTGGGGTGCTTAAACAAGTGAAATGAGCCCGTTTTGAGCCCATTGTAAGTGATTTTGGCGCATCTAAAGTCACAAAATGCCTTGAAGGTGATGTTCCTTTCCCCACCAGCTCGGTCCCAATATTCAGTCCTGGTTATGGTGATGGTACGGTTAGAGGGAGGGCAAGAGGAGGTAAGGGGAGCCTGTGCCCCCCCCCCCCAACACCCCAAATTGCCCCACCTGGATCCCCCCCCCCCCAATTCGCCCCACCTGGACCCCCCCCCCTCACCGACCCTCCCGGAGCCCCCCCTCCCCCGTCGCCCCTCCTAGACCCCCCCGCGTTGCCCCTCCTTGAACCCCCCCCCATCCCCCCCCCCCCCCCCCCCAAGGGGCCTCCGGCCAACAGTTAGTTGGGGGGGGTAGTTGGCGTCCAAAACCGAGGGGTCGCCCCCCCCGTGCCAACCACCAACCGCCAACCGCCAACCACCAACCACTATCAACCACCAGCTGCCGCCAACCGCCAACGATTGTTCAATGATGCTTATGTGGTTTTGTGTCTTGCCCATGTCTTGCCCATGTCTTGACCATCAAGCAGAAGGCGTCCACATGAAGCCCGGGGCGACCGACTCCGCGGGTCCGAGGACGCCAACTCCCGCACCCCCCCCCCCCCCCCCCCGCAAAGGGGCCTCATGCCAACAGTTAGTTGTCAAAGGTACCGGCGTAAGGAATCCATGGTCCCGACAGTCTATGGGTACCAAATCTGCCCACTTTGCTTCCTCTACACTTTGGTGCATTTGAAAGGGTAGTAAAGTGGTTTAGTCCATGTGGTCATGCCCAAGAAGGAGGGGGTTATGTAGCTCCCCGAGTAGGTAGGGGGTATTGAGCCATGACCTAGGCTTGGGCTTCCGATACAATGGAGGCTACACAGTGCAATGTGACCTACCGCACTAAGTTGTTACGTCAAACCATCCATGTTTTGAGCGCCGGATCGTGCAAGATGAGGCGCTATACAAATGTTGTTTGTTGCTTTTTCGGAACATACCGTGGAGGATCGACATCCTCCTCCGTGCCACAAATACGTTGAAAATGTAGGGGAGGACACCCTGGCCGCCTCCCCCTTGTACTGGAATGGCCGAGGTCTGCGTGGGTGAAAACGACGACTCCAATGCTTTGTTGGTAAGTGATGCAATGCGGAGATGTTGGGATGCCTACTACTTCCATCCGCTCCTATTCATTGCTCCGCTGCTACTTGAGTTAGGGAGATGGACTCACTATCCACACACCTTGACAAGACACCTATTGTGCCATTTTGTTCTTTTATGTTGCATGTTCGTGTTGTGCTTTAGCAATCAACTGCTCCAAGGGGCGGCCCCCATTGTAAAAAATTTTGCCAGCCTGCACAGTGTGTGTGCCCAAACCTAAACCACAATCAACGCACTCATTGCAGAGCGACGGGAGCAGGCACCCAAGAAAGCATTCGCCGCAGCGCGACGGGAGCAGGCACTGTTAGGTTGTATACAAAGCTTAGCCGTAAAGCCGCTCGTTGGTGTCCTATCCTCCACCTCCCTTGTGTGCCTCCACCATCCCCTTCAAGTTGGTGTATTCGACATGCCTCCAAAGAAAGCTAAGAAGAGCCCAGAGCACAAGAAGCCGATGAATGGCCCTTGCTATATTTGCGAAAAGAAGGGCCGCCAAATGGATTGCTTGCACTGCAATGCAGCTTTCCATGCCGATAATGACAAGCATGACATCTGCACCCCTGCCCCCGCCCCCGAAAGTGATGACAAGCAACTCATGCATGGGGTGGCCCCATTGTTGGCGCCTTACGGAGGCCAATGTGGCAATATGCATGCCAACACAGGGGAATGTGGCTGCTCAAAAGACACATGTGGGTGTGGTTATAAGTTTGAAACCCCGCCTGATGAGTTTCAAAGGCAACAACATTTTGGTGGGAAGGCACATCAAGGTTCGTTGACTCCCAAACACTCATGGTACCCATCAGTTGCCCCTTTTTTGGAAGTTGGTGCCATTGCCCCCATACCGGAGGATGGCCCCGAGCCACCACCACAAGATGTTCCAATTCTCCTTTGGGCCCCACCCCAAACATCTCAGTCATGCCACATGTAGTTGTGTACATGGATCGCACAGATGCCCGTCAACTCCCCAGTCGGAACATTGGTTCGGTTTCGACTATAACATCTCCAATGGGAAATGCCAGGCCATCGTGGGTCCGTGCAATTGCCGATATTTGTGCGCATGCAACTGAATGGGATAGTTAGGAGGGATATAATCAGGGGTTGCATCGGGGGGTTTGTGGCAATCACAAGGCGCTCCAACCAGTAGTTGAAGGCGCTCATGTCGGTTGCTACCAACCCCAAGCCCAATACCCCGCAAGCCCTAGGTTTCAAGGCTTTGAGGCAACGGCACGAGGCAGCCTTCAAGAGCCGGGTGCTAATTATTTCGAGATGAAGAAGTTGCAAAAGCAAGTCTTTCCCATGAAGGAGCGGTTAACCTTGTAAAAACGCATGCTCATTGCAATGCGCACCAATGACTTGCCACGCTTAGCGGCCATAATGCACAAAACACATGAATGGGGATGGGGGTTGAAAGGCCACGTTTGGAGCTCTAGCGTGGTCATGTGCCATGCACAACTCATGTCCATGCAGGAGTACCCCGGCCCCCAGTTGTACGCTTGGAACGGAAGGTTGATACAAAAAGTACTCAAATTCAAAGGGCAAGATTGCCACATTGTGAAGCTTAAGTTCAACGTTAACCATATGTGGTACAAAGAGGCTCAACTTGTTGACCGGTATCCCAACCCGCCTTTCCTTGATAAGAAAGATCAGGCATGTTGCATGAAGGTCCGGAGTGCAGCACCAACCTGAGGGTCGTGTTCGGTTTGTGACCAAAAATGTAGCCCTGCATTCCATGCGGACACACATTGGTAGGCACATCCTCCTTGGAGAGTGTGCATGCGATGTTTGTGGTTCATGTGATGGCCATGATTGCACCACGGAATCGTTGTGCAATACACAAGGGAGGCTTATGTCATTCATCATAACGAATTGTGCGTTGGAGCCCACGAATGTGCGGTGCGGTGCAATAGCGCGTAGCTCCGCATGAAATCCGTGCACCAACCGGCCCATGACATGCGTGTTGTACGGAGTTATAGTTTGGTTGTATAGCATGGCCCACCATTTTGAGGTGAAGGATGCTGGTTCCGCACCTCCGAGTGCCTTGTCCATCACGGCGGACAAAAAAGGAAATGGTGGTGAACTTGCCCACCAAGAAGAAGAACAACAAGTGGTCTCATCATGAGATGGATGAAGAGGCTGCAGCCCCCCCCCCCCCCCCGCGCCACCACAACACCAACCCCGCCCCCCAAGACGAACAAGCTGCCCATGTGCTCCTCCTCCACCTCTTCCTCCTCCTCGTCTGAGGCATCTTCTAGGGCAGAGCGCTCTTGCCCATCGCAGAGTGCAGGGAAGAGGAAGCACGTGTTTAGTTGGTAGCCAAAGAAGAGGCGGACTACCACCCCATATGATTTAGATAGCTCATCCAGCGAGGGTGAGTTGCTTAAGTCAGGGCTTTTTCAGGTGCCCTTGTTTGCTGATGGCCTCACCCCTCCCTCAGCTTCTTAGGTCTGTCTGTAGAAAGTGTTCCCAGTAGCCACTCTTGGTCTTGGGCCCTTCCCTAGAAAGTGAGTGGTTTAAGTAAGGGCTTTTTCAGGCCCTTCCCTTCACTTCCTCGAAATGGTTGGGGAGGAGGCTTGTGCGCGTGTGGTCTAAGCGGGGAGGGGTGATGTACCGTCATGGTGTGTGGTCCGGGGCAACCACCCCGAGTTGCTATGGCCACACTTATGCACTTGCCTTCCAACCCCTACATAATATTGTTGTGCCATCATGTGACTCCCATGACCCATGACTGCCTTAGGGGCCCACCCCCTTGGTTCCTAGTGGGGCTGGGAATACCCAAGCCGATGATACCCTACCCTCTGTTGGGGCAAGGGGTGGTGCGAAGTGTTGGATCACACCTGGGCCGCATACCCAGCTGTTCGGAGGTGCCCAACCCCCCCCCCCCCCTCTTGGGGGGGGGGCAAAAGCCCATTGCATAACCTAGTTTCACACTCAACTAATCCTCACTACGTGTCAGATCCACAGTCATTTGTGGGATCATCATAGCATTGGACAGCTCAGAACCTTGCTTCTGAGAGGTTGTCTCCGGTACCACATGATGCCCCGGTACCGGGTACCCAGTACACAGACCCCAGCACAGCCTCAACTAAATGGCACGGGCTCAGGCAACACCTCTAGGAGCGTGCCCCCGGACACAAATCGCTCCGCAGGCGGTCAGCGCCCCCGGGCTCAGGAAGTGCCCATGCGGGTAAGGTCCACTATGACCGTCAGGGGAGTGGCCAGGAGTTCAGGTGTGCAATCCCGCCCGCCCCGTAAAGGCACACTTGGGGGCCCAGTGTGCTGCCACTGCCCGAATAGGTGCTCTGGGGGCCAGGGCACTGTAGCTGCCCGAAACATGCCTTTTGGCTTGGTCAGGGACTGGAAGCGGTCAGAGCCTTAGAGCCTGTGTCCTCGGGATGTAACCCCCGGAACGCTTTCCCTCATCCGTCCATCCACCCATCCCTTCCCAGACACCCGACCCCCCCCCCCCCCCAGGGGGCCTCCAGCCAAGAGTTAGGGGGGGGGGGGTAGTTGGTGTCGGAACCCAAGGAGTCGGTCCCCCCCGTGCTATAAAACTTTGTTTCTGTTGGCGTTGACGTTCCGAACGACCCCCTGTTGTTTCCTTTAAGGATAGCCTGCTCGTGCTCTTGCAGCTGCATCACCCCTCTGCGGACAGGCTTCTCGATTGGCACGTGGAAGGCCCCGTTCATGGTCGAGAAGTTCCCGGAGTTCGTCAACAGCTTCTCTGCCATCAACGCTGGAGTGATCTCTGTTGGGGGCCTGGCCTCCAGTCTTCTGGGCGGGCTGCTGGCAGACCGGGTGTTCACCGGCCGCCGCAAACTGTGGGTGCCCGCCATCGGAAGTCTGTTGGCGGTATGTTTGCACCGAGGCAGGGCTCTTTTTGACAACTCAGCACCACTTTGGCGGGGGGGGGGGGACGGGGGGGTACACCACCCACCCGCCTTCCCTGGACCCCCCCCCCCCCCGCCCTCTTAAGTGAGTGGGCCAAATTTTCGTCTGGGTCTTCCGCCAATCAAAAATTTTCTTCAGTGCTGATTCGTTTAGACCCAAAATTTTCTTCGGCACTTTTGGCGCCTCTTACAATCAGGGGGGGAGGGGGCTGGATCCCCCCCCCCCCCTTTAAACAGAGCCCTGGCAGGGGGGCGAGGTCTGACAGTCAGCCCGGTCAATCGCTTCTGTCCGCCCCCCAATGGCCCTCCAAAGGCTTCGCACCCGCCAGACATCGCCTCCCAACCGATGATTTGACCGCTGGTAACCGCCTTTGCAACCGCTCGTGAAACCCCGTTTGGGCCCGCTGCCCCTCAAGCACATCTCTGTGTGTGCGCCAGCCGGGCCTTGCAACCAAGGTCTGCTGCAGCCATGCCCCGAGGCACTGACGGCCCCACAGGGGGGGTAGCCATGAGAGCCCATGCCACGATGAGCTGTCCGCCGGCCGGCAGTAGTCACGTTGAGAGATGTAGGGCAACCCTCTGCTACTAGCTGGAATCACCCTTTCAGCATCAGTGGGCACCACCACGGATTGGATGATCATCATGATGGAGAGTGTCATTCACACCAAAGCTGGCATACTTGTAAAGGGGCTATCAAATGCAAAACAGAAAAGGCGTTCACACCAATCAATTGAGCCTACGTCGGGCTCCGTATCTCCGATTGTTGTGCGCTGAAACAGCCTTTGGGTCTGGGTGCCCTTTCCGGCAGCAGGACCCGCACCGAGACGCCGCGGGAGTCCGGAGGGTGAAGGGCCGGGTTGTCCCTGACGGGGGCGTGCGAGCGGGCGACACGCGTGATCTGTGTTTGACGCCAGGGCCTGTGCGTGTGAGCGGGGCTTGTCCGGGTGTGTGGGTTGGGCCCGATCCCCCTCGTCCCAGGCCCGATGTGCTGTACCCGTACCTGCCCCGCCCCGGCAGCGCTGCACGCCTGGGCAAAGCCTTCCCGGGCCGTTGTGCCAGAAGACTGCCTTGCACCAGAAGGCAGGGCCTTTGACGCCGCTTGCGTATTGTAGACTGCCCCGCGTTGGGGGGGCGGCCGGCGGCGGTTGGCGTTGTACGGCCCACGGCGTTCACGGGTCCCTCGCCATCTGACACCCTCAAATGTGTTGTCGGGGCCTCTTGCACGCAGGACATCTGCGAAGCCATCCGCCGTGTGCTCTGTGGTGGCTGAGGGATGACGGTTGGAAGCTCATTTCAGACGGAGGAGACTGACTGGCGACAAAAACCGGAGGCGGAGGCGAAGGGGCAGTCGGAGGCGAAGGCGGAAGCGGTTGGAGGCTGAGGAAGGGCAGTGGGAGGCCGAGGGCTGTCTCTGCCCTGAGCGCTTTCTTGCACAGGCCACTCGGGTCACCCCGGGGCACCCCGGCGCCACCCGCCCAGGCCGCCCTCGTCACCCTCATCCCTCGTCACCCTCATCCCTCGTCACCCACTTGGGCCACCGGAGTTCACCAACCGGGTCACCGTGGCCACACACACCGGGGCACCCAAGTCACCCACGCCACCCGGGCCACCTTCGTCACCCGGGATCACCCCCCGGGTCACGGGGGGGGGGGGGGGGGGGCAGAGGTGGTGGACTCGCGAGGGTTGCCGACCGCGTTGCGGGACAAAGGGGTGCTTGAGCGCAGGGACACGGCCGAGGCCTGCTCCTGCACCGCGTCCCTCGGGGCATTGGGGCAGTCCCACCGACCGATGTCCGACATGGCGCCGGGGGCTTCGGCGCCCTTCGCCCTTTGCCTCGTCTCTCACCCTCACGACCGCCCTTTGCCTCGCCGCAGATCCCGACCTTCGCGCTGTTCGTGACCCAAGATAGCTTCGGCGTGGCCCTGTTCTGCCTGTTCCTTGAGTACCTCGTGGCCGAGTGTTGGTTCGGGCCCACACTGGCGGCGCTGTACGACGTGGTCCCGCAGGACAAACGAGGTCCGTGGACGCCTGTCCCTCTGCCCCCCCCCCCCCCCCCCGCCCCGCCGCCCCCGGAACGGGGCCTGTCTGTCCCCGGAGTTGTGACCGGGCCCCAGGCTCCTTTGAACAACTCAGCACCACTTCTGGGGGGTGGGGGGGGGGGGGGGGCTGGCAAACCCCCCCCCCCCCTCCCCCCCCCCTTTAAAATATCGGGCCAAAGTTTTCTTCCGGGCCTTTGACCAAAAAAATCAAACAATCAAAAAAAAACCAAAAAATTTTATCCAGCCCTTCGCCACCAATTCGTTTCGGCCAACAATTGTCTTCGGAGCCTTCGGCACCTCTAAAAACTCAGCACCACTTTTGGAAGAGGGGGGGCATCCAGCACCCAGTGGGCC